>SCDY01002022.1:589-29225 GCA_004143825.1 Drosophila micromelanica | reverse complement strand
GTATGTGTAAACGAGCTGAAATGTTTATAGAACCAGATCGCAGGGTTCAGGGTATCTCCTAGTCGGGCGGCCCCGACTAGAGCCTTCTCACTTGTTCTTCTTACTTATATCGCAATAATTTTATAATTATTCTGATATTTATTTTGTATTATTTTAATTGTATTATTGAGCTTATATCGGTTTTAATGCCTGCCAGGATAATGAATTAAATCAACTTGACAGCTGCCTGAATCTGGTTAAATATGCTTTATCGTGTCCTGTTTTATAATTAGAACAATTTATCATCATAATGCTTTTAAATACAAATTCATATATACATACACATGTACTATATTATCTTAATTAACACCTAATTTCCTTTTCATATCATTCACAGTGTCAATTGGTTTAATTTTTTGGTTGTTTTTCTTTAATTTTGTTTTTTTCGTTTTTGGGTAGCCACAGCACAAACATAAAAATTCCATTAAAATGTCAAGTGACAGTTACTTGTCCTCTCTCTTTCTCACTTACGCTCACTCCTTGTCCCTTTTTCTCTGTGGTTTGCTCTCCGGTTTCTTCCTTAATGACGTTTCCTTCTGTTTTTGCCGTTTATTTTTGGGTTCTGTTTTTTTTTTGTTGTGTTGGGTTTTCGGTTACACTGCGTTGGGTGGGAGGCGGCTGCTGTCAATGTGGGAGTGGCACACACACAGACTAACTGTGCATAAAAGTGAGTGCCGGCCGGCAGGGGGCGCCACCTGGCGTGCCATAAATAAATGGGCAAACGGCTTAAATTGCTGTAATTTAGTTTGCATATTTTACGCGAAACGGCGACCAATCAACAACAACAACAACAACAAACCCACACACACACACACACACACACACACACGTTCACGCATACATCTATTATCTATGTACATACATACATACATACGTATGCACATATCTAGAAAGACCTGGGGCATTAGCCCGGGCTGGGTAGAATATGATGGCGCAGGGAAGGTGCGGGCGGAGGCCTTTCAAATTGCAGTTAATTTTTGCCGTCGCAATTGCCGCAAGGGGGCAAAAAACGTCACAAGGACGTTACGAGCATGCGAGAGTGCAAAGGAAGAGAGCGAGAACGAGAGCGAGCGCAAAGGAACAGCAAACCAGCAACGAAAACGTGCAACGTTGCCAAATTTCAGCAATGCCCGAAAATAGCAGAAACAAAAGAACAGAAGAAAAAAACGCATTTACAAAGTTTTCGTATCTGTTTTCTACGGCATTCTAGGGCTAAGTGGAGACAACAACAAAAAATCAATATGCGTTTGCGAATCGCATTTAAATGAGAAAACTAAACAAGACCAAAGATTCAACTTATCCTTGCCTATGACCGATTTAATAAACCTTTCTTAGTGCACAAGAACTGATTACAATAATTATAAAAGTATATATATACCGTTATTATTTATGTAGCTTACTTTGTAATCTCAGACTGATAAAATGTTTCTTGAGTACGAGAAACACGAGACATAATTGTCGATATATAATTTATGTGTACATATGTATGAATAAAAATTTACAAAATATAAAAACGAATAAAATTTAAAGAAAAAGTATTTTTCTCTTTCAAATTAGAATACAAATGTATCAAAACTAGCAACTCTTGAGTTTATATGATAACGATACCCAAACTATATATTTATATAAATATATCGAAATTATCAAAATTATATGTTTATAAATTAAATCTTTCTGATAAACCTTCAATAGTCCTATTTGATATATTATAGCTCGAAAATATTATTACAAATAAAATTTTTGAATACTTTAAAATTTTACCTAATAATAATATAAATCCCAACAGTGAGAAAACAAAACTATTTCAACTCAATATAATAATAAAGAATGATTGATTATTAATTTCATTTCTAACAACACTCAATTTATATTCTGTTCTATAACAGTTATATAAACCGATGTTTATATCTTGTTAAAAATAATAAAAACATAAGACTTTGAACTGTAGATTGTTGTTGTTTGCATATATTTAGTAAACAAAAGAGTTGATTAAATAAAACTTAAATTTCGAATCAATTATTCCCGAAGCAACTAAATGTTATTGTAATGAAATATAGACCAACTGTAAAAACGAATTCGAATAGATTATTGATATTATATAATATTATATATTATTTTTCAGCCAGTACGGTGTAAATATATAAGGAACTCGGATTTTTTTTTTTGTCGGAATAAATATTTAGAATGAATAGTTTTTCTCCATTAAAGCGTAATACCCTCATTCTAAAATATAGGTGTACAGGGTATAAGAAACGGGCAAAAAACAACTATGGATATGACTTAGGGGCAGCGAAAGGGATACCTGGACGAACGGGGGGCAACAACAACAATAATAATAATAAAATTAATAATAATAATAATAACAACAACAACAGAATCAAAACCGGTAAAACAAGATACTTTACGTGCGACGGTTGCACAAGCAGAAAAAAAAAACAAAAGAGCCAGAGAGGGAGAGGGAAGGAGAAAGAGAGCAACAATAAAACCACAGGCCACGTCTGTCTATATAGATAGCAATATATATATATATATATATATATATACACAAATATATATGCATAAGGTGAAGAAAAGAAATTGGAAGACAAGAAAGAGGAAAAATAAGAAGAAGAAGAAGCAGTAATATTTGCATAATTTAAATGCTAATTAGCAGGCACAAAATAAAAAAAAAACGAGTCGATAACGTAGAAAAAGCTATAAATAAATAAATATATGCATATGTTTATATATATGTACATATTTATTTGAAGATCTATACTATGTAGAACCCGAACAGAACCTGTTTCTTGGCGCCTCAAAACTTTAAAAACACAATGAGCACCAAAATTGAAATCAAATTTAGAGTTCAAATATTTCACAATAGTCTGCATATTAATAAAAGAAGAAAAAACAAAAACAGGCCCCCGAGCAAAGACCTTATAAAAAAGAATGCAGCATTTGCATTTTGATTGAATACAGTTAACAAAGAATCAAGATTAGTTAAATATACACATAAAATACATAACTTGTTTAATTACAATTTTTTTTTAGGAAAACTGGCGCTTACAAATTTAAACGATTCTGTAAACTATTTTTAATCAAAATTTAAATATATCATTCTATAAAAAATTAGAATGATATATTTAAATTTTGATTAAAAATAGTTTACAGAATCGTTTAAATTTGTAATTGAAATGCAATATTTGAGTAAGTAATTTCTAAGAAAAGTCAATTGAAGTTCAATAAAAGTTTACTTCAATTATTATAAAAAGTAACGAATTTTTGTTTGATAATTTTTTAATTAATAATCTATCCCAGCTGTTGATTAGAAATATTTTTCAATTTAATTGTTTCCAATTAAATGCAGTAAGCATAAAGAAAGATTTTGCTCAATATCAAAAAGTTAAGGTACTGCATTTTCTAATACTCTACAAGAGAAAAAAAGGAAATCTAAAAACTTCATTTGAATTGCAAAAGATTAGACATCAAGTTTGAATAATAAACAGAAGCACATTATTCTTAAAACTAAATAATTCCCGAGCAGGTACAGAATCTTATAGATAAAAAATCATTGTAAAACTCGAAATGCAGTAAAAATTTACATATTTGATCTAAAGAAATAAGTAAGGTATAACATCAAGTTTCTGTTTAATTCATGTGAATTTGAATCGATTAAAGTGTTTTCTTTTTAATTAAAAATTCAGCTAAATGTTTTACATATACGTATCAAGGAATATATTATTTAAGAAAATTACATAAAATATAATAAAATCAACAAATTGGTTATTAATAATACTCTTGAGTATGTAAAATTAAATTCTAGAAAATAACTTTATTGTAAGTGGAACTTGTTATGTAATATTATATATTATTTTCACTTTTAATTTAAGTTTAACTATTAAATAAACAAAAAAAACTGCACAAAAACTAAATCATTTATCAAGCTGATATAGCCAAGTTTCCTATATACGATCAGTTTCTAATCCATGTCCATAAATCATTTATTGGCAGTTTCTGTCATCATATTTTGTTATAGAGAAATCTATTCAATGTACATACATATATATCTTACATATAATTATATATTATTAAAAAAAAAGTTTTGATTTGTTTAACGATTCCGGTATATACCTATATCCAGTTAAGTTTGTCAGCTTTAACATTTAATTTAAAACAAAAAATTACAATATGTACTCAAATAGTCATAAATATGATATCAAAAACATATCTATATTCTTATATATTCGTTTTAAAATATATGGATATATCGAAATCGGCCGGATCGAAGTACTATATCATATACATACGTAGTTGCCAAGGAACAATCGATTGAGAATTTATTGTTTTTCAAGATACCCTGGCCAAATATCTCATAGATTTGTTTTACAATTTGAACTTCAAAATATTTTCTGTTATAATTATATTCTCTTGTTCACTTACCATAGGATTGTTGTTGGGTTCGTTGTTGCCAGGTGGGTTAACAAATGGAAATCTTACATTTGCATTTGCATATATATTTATTTATTTATTTATGTGCATGTATATGGTTTATATATATGTAATAATTTCAACGCGCATATCAGGTTTATATATGTATATTTATTTATGTTTTTTTGTTATTTATATTCTGCTTCTTCTTCGACTTTTGATTATATTCGATTTCGATTATATACGGGTTTTTGTTTTTTTTTTTTTTTTTTGAATTTGCATTTTTGTTAATCTCAAACGATTCTTGAAAAATTTCAGACAAAACGCACACAAAAACAACACAAAAAAACGAGGCGACGAGCACGGCAAACTTTTATATTTCTTTTATAATTTTGTATTATAATTTTTTTCTTAATTTCTTTTGATTCATTTTGGGTGATTATTGATTTTTCTTTTGTTTTTTCTTGCAAAAATTGATTTTGACAAGCAAAAAAAATGTGTAAAAAAATAATATGATGCATATACATATGATATAAGCATGTGTTAGTGAGTGTGTGTGCGTGTGTGTGAGGTAGGTATATACATACATATGTGTATAATACATATAATACATATTTTTGGCGCAGGGCGGTGCCGCAAAAAGTTTTTAAGCAAATTGTGTGCGTGTGCGTGAACGGGGCTTGGCTTTGGATTGCCTTTGGCGTATTTTTTTTTGTTTTTTTTTTTTGCCACACTTGCATTTACATTTTTCTTTTACACACACATACCCCTTCCCACCACTCAGCTGCTCTGAACAATTTTAATTTATTATATAAAAAAATAAAATAAAGACAAGAGAACAGAAAAAAACCAATCTATGCCACTTTAAAAAAGCACACACAAAAGCAAAAGAAAAAAATTAGAATTGGAACGCAGACGACGACGTCAGCAGCAGCAGCAGCAGAAACGGAGAGCGACACACACACATACGCACACCGAAAAGAACATACAGCCAGCGAGCCAGAGAGAGAACAAGACACACAGATAAAAATTCCAACAATTTGCGCTGCGTTTTTATTTGCGCCTCTTTTCACTTTGATATTCGCGCATAGATCAGCATTGCATTTGGGCAAAAGAAAAAAATTATACATGCATATATATACATACAAAATACATATATGTATATATAGTGCATATACATGGATAGACAACAACAACGTAGCGTGGGGCAGTAAAACACGACGCAATTTTCCAATGTTTTTTATATCCATTTTGCCCTATACACACACACACACACAGGCAAGCACAGCTATCAAAATACACACACACACACACACACACACATGTATATGTATAAATAAATATATGTACTTTTAAATATACATATAATTATATACAGTTATATGTAAGCAACACAGCGACACATAGCAGTGAATTTTTTTAAAATTATTTTTCATTCTTTACTTTTATTTTATTTGATTTGTTTTCGTTTTGTTGGGGAGGGGGCGCCGTTCCTTTGGTTTATTTTATTGGATTTTTTTCATTCCGTTGTTGTTGTTGGCAGTTTTACTGCGTTGCACATTTACCTTGTCGTTGTTGTTGTTGGTTTTGTTTTAGAGCGACGATTTTCATAATTTTCGTGAATTTGTTATAAATAAATTCGCAACGTATCTGCAAACGTCGGGAAATTTTCACATTATCTGCACGCGCAGCACACCGCGAGTTTTTAGGAGTTGAACAACACATCTACAACATCTACAACGACGACGACGACGGCGGCGCCGCTGGTGCTGCGCTGATGTTGTGCCGAAGCGAAGGCGATTCCGAACGCAACGCGAACAAAACAACATCCAACATCAAACAGCGAACGGAACACGTTCGACACAATATTGCGACCAAATATTAGGTATGGTCGATTTGTAACAAATACAAGTTTCAATTTATTTAAATTCTTGTGTATGAATTAATTTTAACCATAAACGTAGTCTGGCAGTCAATTTGAAATGCAACAAAGAAATTGATTTAAAAATACTATTAGCGCAAAGTGCAACACAAAGTGGACAAATTTGGCGAAATGTTCTGTCTGAATAAAATTGTTTAGTTTTGTATACGTTGAGGTCAATGCTGTTGCCAGTTGTGGCCGCTATTGTTTGACAATGTTGTAACCATTGTTGCATACGACTTTGACTGACGCTGACTGAAAAATCATTTGTTTTTCCTCCACTTTTTTGTTGTTGCCAATTTTATAGTGAAAGTGAAACGCAACACACACAACTAAAGCCAACTGAAGCGAACGATGGCGACAGAGCGGCAGAGCAGCGCTGCGTCGCACAACCTGCAGCATGCATGTTGGATGCTCGTGCTCGATGCGGCGAAGCTATTGCAAATTTGTATTGCTGGCCTGCTTGTTTCTGTGCGCGCGCTAATGTTTCATGTCTATTAATACTGTTTGTTGTTGCTTTGCTTGTTATTATTAGGTGGCCGTTGTTGTTGTTGTCTTTTGTGCAATCCAAGAGCTCGACCGGCCGGCGGTGGCCTCATTGCTGTCATGCAACATTTCTAAGCGCCGCAAAGTTGCCAGTTTTCAACAGAAAGGCACATGTTCGAACCATTGAAGTTTGGCAACGTCGCCCGCCAGCGCCCATACACTTGTGCGACTGCGGTAACGCTGCTGTTACCGTCGACGCCAACATCGACAGCGACATCAGCAGCAGCGGACGTTGCTGTTTATAACATAAATAAATAAAAGGCAAATGGTAAAAGCAAACAACAAAAGGCAATAGCAAGAAGCAGAATAGACGCAATGACGACGTTGTCAACTTTAAAAGGCAACAGCAAAAATGATAATAATGACGACGATGATGATGATGATGATGATAAAGAACGGCAACAGCAACAACATGTCATACCAGTTCGTTTGGTCGCTCATACACGTTGCATTTGCATGACACTCTCTTTCAGTCGCAATCATTCAGTTTCAGTTCGTGAGGAGCCTCTGCACCAGCTGGCAGCAAACACACACACTCATGACGACGCCCAATCTGTATGATGAGAAGGAGGTGATGGAGGAGTTCATTAGCTGTTATCGCCATTTTACGGCACTGTGGGACAATGGCTCAATGGATTATCTATCGAAAAAGAAGAAAGCGCCCGGCTATCAGGAACTCCTAAAGATCCTGCGACGCGTCAATCGCGAGGCCAGCGTTCAGGATGTGAAGCGCAAGATCAATTCGCTGCGCTGCTGCTACAGGCGCGAGATCAAAAAGATTCAAGCCTCCTACGACGGCTACGAGCCGCGTCTCTGGTGGTTCCACCTGATGGACTTTCTCAAGCCGGTGCTCAATTTGAACGTGTCGACGCCGCCGCGCATCAAACAGGGCAGCCAGAGCCTAGACGACAGCCTCGACGAGGCGAGCATGCATGTGAGTATGAGGGCGACTCTGAAGAGAGCGGGAGAGCGTGCGTGAGAGTGTGTTGTTTTGTGTTTGAATGTGTTCTATGCGGGGTTGCGGATGCTTGTTGTGTATGGACAGAGCACATGTATGTGTTCGGGCTGTGTGCGCGTTGGACGATTTTCAGTTTGATGCATGCCGTCGTCGTACGACCGCGTTGGACGACAGTACACTAATTGCCCGCTATGGAATCGCATCATGTGCGGAACACCGAATTCTGGAAGGAGTTCTTTCGCCTCTATCGCTCCATGCCGGAACTGTGGCTAACCAACTCCAAGGACTATCGCAATCGCAAACTGAAAACGCAGTCATACGAGCGCCTCCTGCGACACCTGCGCACCATCGACACCGCCGCCAACATTCACATGCTCAAGCGGAAGATCAACAATCTGCGCACCTCGTATCGGCGCGAGTTGCGCAAGGTGCTCGAGAGCAAGACCTCGGTGCAGGGCGAGTTTGGGGGGGAGGAGTATGTGCCGTCTCTTTGGTATTTCAATGAGCTGGAATTTCTCTACGATCAGGAAACGGGCGAGGCGCAAACTTTGATTGATCCCAAAATGGAAATGGAACTGGAACCAGAACCAGATCCGGAACTGGAATCGCAAACTGTAAACGTGCCCGAATACCTAAAGGAACGTGTTCAGCTGCTCGAAGATGAGCATGTGGTTCAGGTGTCCATGGATGAACCGGTACCAGTAAGTTGTGCAAACAATACAGGGTATATGCATACTTGTGTATCTATGTATAAAAGCACTAGATTGCATTTACGGTGTGTCGTAACGCGTGTATTGTTGAAGCTTCTTCTATTATAACCTATAAAAATTCATATTTCTTCAAAGCACTTTTTTTAAAATCAGTTTAAGAAATTTATTATACCCTGTAACACCATAATTCGACAAAAACAAAAAAACTTTTAAAAGACATAAACATAAATTGATCGTGGTCATGGAGAATATATACCAAACTTGATTCCTACAGGGTATATCCTAGTCCAAATACCTCCAACATTATAACACTTTAATGCATCGATTTTGGGTATAGGGTATTTGTTAGTCGACTAATTTCAAATACTTTTGAATACGACTGTTACATAGAGTTAGGCTAAATATAAAACTGTAGGCAGGGTATGTGCTGGTTGAGCTATCTCAAAAATATATTTTCTAGGGTATACAGCGTACTATGCAAACGAAACTTTTATCACTTGTTAGAGTATCTGCGTGTCGACTAATATTAAATACTTTTCTCCCCGCTGATTGTTGAAATTAATAAACTTAATACAGGGTACCTGCTAGTCGCCTAATTACAACTCTTTTGAACTCCCACTAAATTCGACTAGGAACAATATGAATCATTGCAGGACGAGGACATTTTCGCCGAGCCCTTTCAGCCCGAGGAGGACATGCTTGTCATCGAGGGCGACGGCGATGCCGAGGGCGTAAGCGTGGGCGTGGCAGATGCCGAGGGCGTGTTGGAGACGGACGTGGAGCACGAAACGTTAAGCGAGACGCGGCACAAATCTAACCTGAAAATGGAGAGCAAATATCAGCAACATTCCAATTGCAGCAACAACAATAATAACAACAACAATGGCAGCGGCGGCAAACATGCGCATCCGCATCCTTATGGCACAGCACGGCAACAACAACAACAGCAGCAGCACCAACAACAACAACAACAGCAGCAGCAACCGTCGCGACGCAACATTGCAGTACAGCATATGCGCCGACGGCGACACAGCAGCGACGGCGACGCCGATGGCGACTATGAGGTAAACAGCGCAGCGGCCGCCAAAAAGCGCCGCCAGATGCTCGAACGGAACATGGAGCATGCGGAGAGCGAATGCGATTTGATTGGCAAGCGAATGGCGGCACATTTCCGCAATATGCGCGCCGATCAGCGTCTCTTCGCGGAGCGCATCATCAGTGAGGTGCTGGTGTTCGGGCGCATGAATCGCCTCTCGCTCGACGCGCGCTTCCTGCCCAACGGCAGTGTGGGTGATCTCTATGCCAGGGATGATATCAAATAGAGCACACCGTGCTGTGCAAGAAGTTTGTTGGGAATGTAGAGGGGTAGAGTGTTGTGTGACACTGGCTTTTGCCATGAAGCGCCAATTAGAACGACGGCGACAGACAACAGAACAAAAGCAAAAGCAGATGAGGCGACAAAAATGTCGCAAACGTTTTAAGCTGTTTGGCAAATGTTCAAAGCGCGTGTACAAATAGTGTGCATATTCATATGCACACGTATTAATTCGATACTAATTTTAAGCATACACAACATACTTACGTACTATATACATAAATAAATTATCATAATTTTGTTTTTAGTGTAAAAAATAGATAGATATAACTAACCCCCATTAGCATTTTAAACAAAATATTGTGGATTTTTGTTTAAAAAATTCTGAAAATAAAAATATGTATGATTTTTAACTTTTTATTTGTTTTCATACGTAACGCATAAATCTGCACCACAAAACGCACCTGAACCCAAATTAACTCAAATACTGTGATAATGTATGCGTGTTTGTAATTTGCAGTTTTTGGTTATTTTTGTTTTGTTAACATTAACTGAAAATGTTTGAAATTTGAAACTTACGTTCCAGTTGACTGGATTGAATGGATTTTAACAACTTAAGTCTATAATGTTATGCAATAAAAAATATATAAAATTTATAATCTCTTTTAATCTTTATAGGGCTCACCGGAAAACTACTTTATATCATTACATGCATAATATTTGCAATAAATATTTTCTGAATTATTAAACTCAACTTTTATTTTAAATTGATAAGCGACATTTATGTCGCCTGTCACAGCCAGCAGATTTGACGCAAAAGACAACAAAACAATAAAAAAAAAAAGTAACCGTATAATCCACGAACCGGTTTTTATTCATTTTCGATTTGCGAGCAAGCGTTACTGTTCTGCCATCCATTGCCCTCTCTGTCGCACTTGCCCTGCGCAGCTCCACGGCAACAGCAACAACAACCACCGACTTTAACCACTCTTCTCGTTACTCGTGTTGTTATTCTTCTTCTTTGGCTTCTTCTTCTTGCTCTTGTTCTTGTTTCATGTCGCTGTGCATTGGCACAGTCTCAGCGCGCCGCTGCGGCTCTGCTGCTTCCACGCTGTGCAAGCAATTTCGCTTATTTTTTTTGTTCCTTTTATTTTTATTTCATTTTATTTTATTTTTGCTGTGCGTGTTTCTCTTGCTTCTTTGCTTTAGTAACTTTAATTTGCTGCCATTGCCGTTGGGGTCCGTTATGCAGAGACTCTCTTAACTCTAGCCCCCAGGCAACAACACTAACAAGCGTGTTTTGCGTATGTGTGTGTGTATGTGTGTGTGTTGTGTAGGGCAGCTGCCTTGGGATTGGGATAGTCATCTAAATCTGAGTCAGCTTGAGCTTAAGCCTTACACTCCGCTAGACACGCTGCATTTAATGCCATCTGTCTGTCTTACCTAGAAGAAGCAGTGGCAGCAGAAAGAGCACCCAAAACGTCGCTTGCCTTGTTATTCTTTTCACTTTTTTGTATTTTATTTTTTTGTTTTTAATTATTTGTTTCTTAAGCTTTAGTACTGGTTTCAGGGGTTTCTATGCATACATATGGTTGGTTTTTTTTTTTTACTTTTCTTCGAGTGGTTTCACATAAAAATTTGTCTTTTCAGCAAGCCACAACTTTTTTAAAGACGCTTATTTCGCAAGCAATTTTTTAATGAAATGGGCTTAGAAATGGTTTTGTATACCCTGTACCTCTAAATAAATGGGTAAACAAGGATTTCATCGTTTTGCGCAAAAACACATTAAGAAGTAAATTTCTATACTCTGAGTTGATTTAACCATGTCCGTCTGTCTTTCTGTCCGTCTGGAACATAAGCTAACTTAAAATATGAAATACAAATACAACATACTGTATATTCTTCTATAAGCAGACAAATTTCTATTTATAAAGGAGTTATTATTGAAAATAAACATACATAAATTTGAATACATATTAAGTTAGAATCTGTATTATAAACTGAATATAGCTTTGGACCGTCAATTAAGAGGAATATAACATCCATACACTGCTTGGAAGTCAATCTCGGGACCTTGTTATTCAGTTAAGTACAAAATATATGTAGATATAAAACATGTTTGTTCTTCAGAAAAAAAGCCAAATGTTAGTTGAAACTTTTTGAAAAAGTATTTCACGTCAAGATATCCTAGTAAACACATAATACCCAGTTTCTAAGCTTTTGTCATATCAATAATATTAAAATGCAAAAAGCTGGCTGTATCGAAAAATCACTGGAAAAACTGTTAATTAACTTTTGCAATTATCGACAATGTTATCGATATTCAACGTAGTTGCAACCCACGCGATTACTAATACATACATACATATTTCTTAGTATGAATGTAAAAACAGTATATTTGTTTAGCTGTCCGTCCGTCCGTCCGAGAGTTTAAATTTAGCATTGGCAAAAGTAGGTTTTTAAAATAATCAAAAAGTTGTACTAGTAGTGATGACTTACAAAAATCTAAAAAATTATAGAACTCGACATAATGCGTTTGCGACACTTAAAGCTGTTCTTGCACAGCGAACAGAGAATGGCGCGGCCGCTTACGTCCAAACTGCATCGTTTATACTTGCTTACTCTTCTTCGTTTGCTGCTGTTCTTTGTTTGTTGCCTTGCTTTGCCTTATTTTTTCTCTTATTGTTATTTGACCACTTTTCTTATTCTACACACACATGTGCACGGACACACATACGCACATGTTTATGTACATACATATGCATGTATAAATAAAAGTTTTATGTCTTTCTTTGGCAGTCTCTGCGTTGTTGTTGTTGCTGCTATTTGGCATTAGCAATTCTCTTTTTGACTTTTTCGCCATACGATGCCGCTGTCGCTGCTTCTGCTGTTGTTGTTTTGTTGTTGTCATGGTCTTTAATTTCCCTTTGCTTGCCATTTTTACTGTTGCGGCTTTGCCCGTCGCCGTTCGACTTCGTGCACTGCCCCGCCCCCACCCTGCCCCCCTCGCGCACATACACAGCAGCAGGTCATTAAAATAACTTTGTTGCCCTGTCCTTCCTGTGTTCATTTCGCCTTGCTCTGCATTTTTATTGCCGCTGTCTGCGTCTGCGTCTTTCCATGTCTTCGCCCTTCACTGAAACGATTCTTTTTGCGTCGCTGTTGCCTGCTGGTTTTGTGTTTCTGGTTTTTTTTTTTATTTTATTTTAGCTTGCTTTGTTGCTGTTATTGTTGTTGTAGCCGGCATTTAAGCCGGCGCACAATTTTAGGCAAATTACTGTGTTGGCTCAGCGCTGTCTTGGCTTTTGCTTTGTCATACAAAGTTGCCGATGCTGGCGGTCCCCCGACCCCGCCTCTGCTTAAGCCACAATCAGCCAGCCCATCTGTAAGCGTCCGTGTGTGTGTGTGTGTGTTGAGTGTGGGGTGCATGGCACAAAATGAAAATGGCAAAACAAGGTCAAGTGTAGGGAGCAAAGTTTGTTTGAGAGCGCGCACACACACACACACACACACACACACACACACGCACACACACACATACATTCACGCAAATAAATAAAAAACGAAAGCTTAAACTCGCATAACTTTTTCATTAAGCTCAGTTGTTGTTGCAATTGTTTAAACAAAAAAATTTATATGTATTTATTTACATACATATGTATGTGTATGTGTATGTACACTCACAAATACAATGTGTATATTTGCCAAGCCGTCGATGTCAACGTTGGCGTTGGTGTCGCTGCCCGCGTCTGAGTCACGCTCAACAGGCGGCGGCACCAACATTTTGAGGTTAACTTTTTGTCATATTGACGACGAAATAATTTGCACAAAGGTGTGAAGTTTTTGGGAGAGCTGAACTTGACGTATGCCACAGACCCAATGAGGCCGACATCGCCGACACCTGTGGCTGCACACAAACGCACATGCACACGCACATTCGCTGGCAGCGAAATAAAAAGCAATAATAAAGTCGAAAAAAACAACCCTCAGCAAAGATTTGCTGGCAATTTGCAAGCCTATGCAGTCGGCAGCAGCAGCAGCATTGCGGGCATCGACGTCAGCGCCCAAAGCGGGAATTGTTCTCACCCCTTACCCAAACACCCCTCTCATTCATACACTGTTTTGAGCTGCATACATATGTGTGACGTATGCGCTGCCAAAATAAAGAGTAATAATAATGGTATCAAAACGGCAGCTGAAAGTGTAACTAACATACAAACATACAAAAGCAAAAGCTACATTTTCAAATACAAACATACATACATATGTATGTGTATATAGTGCGTGTGTGTGCATTGGAACACAAATTATATATCAACTCATGCGTACATACATACATACATACATACATACATACACATAAAAGCAGCAGCAACAACAACGTAGCAAAACGAAAAAGAAACCTAAATAAAAAATTAAATGGAAATTTCTGATATAAAACACGCACACAAACACACGCGCGCACATACATATATTTACATACATACAAACACTCAGCCAAACGTGAACATGAACATAGCGCACAAGCGGTATGAAGTTTGGCAACGTTGCTTTTGCTCAGGCAGCATAACAAAGCACTGCGCTGCTGCTGCGCTGCCAGCGGCAAAACGTAACGAGGCAGCGGCTTTCATGCACAGTGCTTAAATGCCATTGCCATTAATAAATAGAAGAAAATTAAAGTTTATTTTTTGCTTCAATACAGTCATAACCATTTATGCATACATATGTGAAGGAAATAATATTTTATTTAATATTATTATGTTTATTAATTATATTTATATATGTATGCACAAACGGGTCCACTGTGTGATAGCAGACACACAACCAAACAGCAAGCAAGTCGCAACGAAGAACGCGTCAGAGAGCTCAATGTAGTTTTTGCGCAGCGCACACAACAACAGCAGAAACAGAGACAGAGAGAAGGGCAGAAAGGAAATGAGAGCGAGCGAGAGAGAAAGGGAATGGCAAGAAATAAGCTACCCAGTGGTGAATTGGCTGCGTCAGCAGGAATCATTGATATTTAGTGGGTTTCTTGGAAAAAGTCATTTGCTGAGCCGATTATCTTTTCAACAGCATGCTGAATGAGTAACTGCGACCGACTCAGCGTACAGGTAGTATTTTCTAAAATTTCACTGAAAGCAATTGAAACTCTTGCACAAGCCGGATTACTTTGCACTTCGTTAGAAAGCACGCACCAAAACCTATGACTTAAGATAATAAATTTCGCCAACGCTGCATCTATTTTTACACATAAGATGCAGCTTTCATGAAATGAAAGCAATACAATTAAATAATCGCTTGATTCTTGATACGATTTGAATTGATGTAATACATTGTATGTCAATTTATTTTTATTTTCAAATTGTTTTGTCACAATTTGTCATCGCTATTGCAATGCGACTTTAAATAGCGGCATAAATGCACACGCAAAGGTGTGTGCATGCGTATATGTATATGTATGTGTGTATGTGTGTGTGTGTGTAGGTGCATAAATTTATTTCATATGGAAGCCAGCTGAGCACAAGGCAGTACAAAATGCGCCAGTGGGTGGGTGCTGAGAGCCCTCGGCACAAAAAAAAAATAAAAAAAAAACTTTTTTTGCTACAATTTGACACACAAACCAGCTGTCTGCACACAAACACACACAAATATACAGACGTGCTGAGAGCGCTCATGTACATACATACATACATACATATCACACGCTGTGTTGCCATAGATACATTTGTATGTAAATATATATGTATATACAGTTGTCCGTATATATACGTATATTGTATGTATGTACGTATCTCATGGATACATACATAAGTATCATCAACAGCGGGCTGAGGGGTTAGGCAGATACAGCGCTCGGGCAGGCGGCGTTTGTTATCTACTGCGCATTGTCTTGGTGTTGTTTGCGTAGTTGCCTGTCTGCCAGTGTGTGTGTGTGTGTATGTGTGTGTGAGTACAAGAAGATGAAGCAGAAACCAAAGAGGAAGAGACAGCGCGAGCAGCAGCAGAATACCGAATAACTAGCGCAGACGTTTATAGTCAGGGTAGCGGGCGGGCAGGCGGTTGGTTCGTCGGTCGTACGGTCGTATGGTCGGTCGGTTGGTCGGTCGCTCGAAGAGTCGAGCCCAGCACACAAATCAACATGACACGACCAACGGCAACAACAACAATTATAACAACAACAACTACAGAAACAGCAACTGAAAAACCGGCACATTCAACTTCAACGCACACAGACACACAGACAGATAGACCACTCACACGCAAAAGCGAGACGGTGCGACGCAGAGACGAAACGACGCAAAGACGTAGAGACAAAGCGACAGACGAGCAACCAGACCGACTGACTGATGAGTGCGCCGCCGTTAGCCAGCGTACGTGCGCTAGAACGAGATGGAGCGCACAATGTGATGAACGTGAAAAGGGGAGCGCGTTAGCAGGCGAGCGTACAGCAAGTGGGCGAGGGGAACGCGTCAGCCAGTCGAAATAAATAAAGCAAAAGGCTGGCAGGCAGGCAACAACAACAACAACAACGACAAGAACAACGGCAAACAGCAACGCAAATAAAACGAGTAACGCAAAAATAAAAATAACAAGAATATGTAATAATAAAAAAAAAGCAAAATAAAATGAAAGCACACGAAACAAGCGTACGTAGAGAATGAGAATGGCTCGCGAATTTTTATGCACAGACAAACGGACACGTACAAGTCACATATACACACATACATACATGTGTATATGCATACATACATATGCAGATGCATGTATATGTATGTATGTTGATAGATATGTTCATGTGTGTGTGCGAAGTTGTCTAAGTGCAAACGGTTCGCACGGGCAGCGGGGGCGTTGGCATGCTCTTTGCTAGGGCAGCGACTGACTGCAGCTTAAGACAGCGCCTGCAGCTGAAGCTGAAGCTGTGCATAGCATGCAAATCGAGGGGGTAAGGGGGTGGGCGCATAGGGTTGGCTTTAAACGTAGCCGAGGCAAATGTTGTATGGATAGGACGAACACTTAGTCTAGTACCAAATGGATTGTATATGAGCGAGAATACAAACATGCATGTATATAAGTGTCTGTGTCTGTATGTATGTATACATATGTATGTATACATGCATACATACATTGTGCAAAAGGTATTTTCGATATTTCTATAAAAGTAACAACTGCTTGTTTGTTTTGAATATGCAGTTCTTCTTCACTCACGTCTTCTTTTAACCCTATTTGTGGATCCGTTAACTTAGATACGAGATCTAAGTCGCGCTATACATACATACACACATACATATGTATGTATGTACAGTGTGGCAAAATGATTTTACCCATTGAAAGAAAAATCAAATTTTGTCAATTTCTAAATACGTAAAATAAAAACAACTTTTTTATTAAATAAATGAGTAAATCTTTATCAATTATTGTAACTTTCGCTATTTTAATTAGAATGATATAAGAACAAAACATAAGAATAAATCAAAAGCAACAAAAATATTGGAGACAAAATTGGGTAAGTGTCAAGAAACTCTTTACACAAATTATTACTTTACTTTATTTTATATTAACACACATTGATTATTGATTAACATATGTATAACATTTAATTAATTGAATTTGATCAGTTTTATACACAATACACTCGTAAAATGAATATGTATGCTGGATGTGGAATACGGTCACACTTAAGTCGGCCAAATTTATAAGTCGCCATTTTAACTTCCTCCCCGTTGGGCGAATGAACTTCAAATCGCATGCAAACACAATTTTTATGTATTGGAATTTTTATACTTTTATATTTTTGGACGTAATATTATAAAGACTGCAAAACAGTTAATTCGCGACATTTTGAGGCAAATTAAAATTGCTTTCTCACATCCATTTTCATTTATTATTAACAAACATTGAAATTGAAATGCTTGCACAAATTTTGATTTAGTGTAAACACATCAAAAGCTTCCCTGGGCCAAAATACAAACATAATGTATGTGAGACAATGGGACTATGAGTATTCGGAAAGGGGTTTAACTTATTTGCCAAATCATTTAAATTTGCATTGGATTTCCTAGAACGAACAGAACTCACAGTTCTGTGGCGACTGAATCATCCAACTGTTAATTAGTTAAGTCCATAAATAATATTTGATATAGTTTCCTTTATTTATTTTTAATATTTATGTATAAACAAAACAATGTGTATATATGTATGTGTGTGCATACATATACATACATATGTTAACAGTTATTAGGGCTCAGCTATACAGATACATACATATATCATATACATTATATAGTTTCATCCATTAACCATTAACCAGAATCAAAAACAAAGTCGGAAATTAAAATATTATAATCATCCAAAGAGTATTTTTTTTAACTTTTAAAACATTTTTTTGAACTAAATATTTTTATTTAAAAGAAGAAGGCTGAAATTGTTCTTTAACCAAATATTCTATTTTTTCAATTATTTGTTACAGATTTAATGTTCAAGGTTCGGCTAATGGTAAACAAAATTTAAATTTAGAATTCGGGGTAAATATTTTATTTTAAATAGCAAATAGTTTAGTGCAAATGACTTTATAATTAGCTATGAAATCACCCAAAAGCAAGTTCTGGAATTATTTGCAAAATCTCTAGGAAGATGGCTGTCAATTAAGTTGTATTCTGATAGTAAGACGCTTATCTATATGTGTGTACTATATGATAGTATGTGTGTGTATTCTCTATGGGAAACCTTTCAACAGTCGGTGTATAATTGTAATCAAGCCCAAGAGCTATTCGTAGACCTTTACTATAACCTCGGTAATTGCTCGCAGCACACACACACACACACACACACACACACACACACACACACACACACACACACACACACACACACACACACACACACATGCGCATATTGGTGTGTTGTTGTATTTGAGCAGCTGTGCATTGTGCAGCCCTTTCCACCCCGCCCAGTTAACCGCTATATAGACTATTCCACCCGGATCGATGTGGTTTTTTTTGTTTTCTATTTTTCTTTTTTCGTTTTCTTTTCTTGCTCATTTCGCGGCCTGTTGCTAATTTGTGTTTGTTAATGTGTTTTTATTGAACTTTTTTATTATCGGCAGATCGCGCACGTTGCGCTTATCACAAAACGTTCGCATCGAAAGACACCGCACACCCCACAAATTCGCCATACGAGTGCGATTCTCTCTCTCTCTCTTTCTTTGTTTGTCCATTAACATGCGACCGATCGTCGCCAGCAGTCGCAGCAATTCACAGTTAAGTCAGTTGTCACACACGCACACACATACAAACATACATATGTATGTGTGTATGTATGTATATAGCCATGTGCATGTGCTTGTGTGTAGAGGGAAAGAAGAAAACAAAACCTAACCTGAATTTGCGGCTGCGGCTGGTGGGTGACATTGTGAAATGGCAAGCATGGACTTGGAACTAGCGTTCGAGCGAGATAACACTAAAGCGCGAAGCCGAATAAGCGCAAAAGTAGCGCAACTTGCGGTTACAACAACAAGCTAAGCATCAGCAGCAGCAGCAGCAACAAGGAGAATGAGAACAACAGCAAAAACAACAACAACAACTCTGACCGGCTCTGCGCGCGTAATTGACGCCGCTGTTGGCAGCGGACTTCATCATCCATGCCCCATCCTGTATTTGGCTGTCTCTCTCGCACTCTCTGTGTCAACTCAAAGTTAACTGCTTTGCCCCCGCACTGCTTGCCGTAACAACGATCGTGCTTGGGGCTCCCACCGCGACGCGTCTTGTATTACGTGTTGGCTTTTTGCATGTTGTTGTCGTTTTGGCTTTATTTGTGCATGGCTCTCGTTCGCTTAAGCCAACTCAATCAAGTCGCACAGTGCCCGCACACCTCCTCTCCCTCCCAACCCGAGCACATGCGGCCAGCGGCCACTGGCACCCAGCAACAGGCCCAGCAAGTTGATGATCGCTGAAAACCGGTTTCCTTTTACTGCCTTGCATATTTTTAGCAACAAGTTGAAGTACGTACCAAAGAGGAAAAGAGAGAGAGAGAGAGAGAGAGACAAACACACACACACACACACACACATACAGAAATGCTAATGAAAACGTGTGCAGAGATCGGACAAAGAGGCGGCCGCGGCATTCGCTTGTAACAAAATTGTTTTTATGCTTTGGCAAACGATCCGCGCCAAAAGCACCGCCATTGCTCCCCCCCTCAACCCCGAACATTGGACTTGCGGACAGTCGGGCTGACGGAAACGACAGCGACCGCAAACATCGCCGCGTCATCGTCGCCATCGCCGCTGTCGATGTCGATGTTGACGTTGACGCTGGCGTTGGCGTCGCCGCAATACAATTGCCGGGCTTTGTTGTCGTTGGGCGACCCCCACGGCCCCAGTCGCTGTCCCAGAGTCGCGGCGCGATGCAAAGCAATGACGACGACAATGTTGTTGTTGTTATTTCTTTTTTTCATTTTCTCTTTTTTCTTATACACTTTCTTCAGCATGTGCATGAAGACTTTGTTAGAAAGTTGGCAATGACAATTTGTATATTAATATGTGCTTAGATAAGCGTCTATTTGTGGTTTAGTAAGATATTTTTGGGTAATCCTCAATAAAAGAGTTCCGAGATAGTGTTTATTATGGTAGTTTTTTTTTTTTCAAATTAAAATTATAAAATGAATTTATTAATTTAATTTTGTTTTAGAAATGTGAAATGTTGTTTAAATCAAAAATTTGTTAGCAGACAAGTTAAATTAACTAAGTTTAAATACAAAAAATTTTTTGGCGTTAGTTTCCTTAAGTATCAGAATCTATAAAAACAGAAAAGCGTTAATGTGCACTGAAAATCATGCGATTTATATATATAGATGCATATATACATACGTATTTGTTATTTGATATATGTTTTGGCATGTATATTATATTATCACTATGTTAAATAATAAACGCTGATGTATTAATTAATATTTTGAAGTAAAATTAACAAATAATTAAATTAATTAAAGCTTATTGTTTAGCTTGTTTACTAAATATCTTGATTATTAATGAAAAATGTATATAAAATGTTATTTTTTTAATTTTTCTGTTTTGTTTTAAATGTTTATTTCGGGTTTTCATTATATTTCACAGTTTTTCAAATTTATATAAACACATATGTATGTAGTTATAGGGCACCCAGTCGTCGGCTTTGTGTTGTTGTTTTGCATTTTTATGTCTTGTTTTTCTTACATTTTTGTAACATTTGCCTTGCCATTCATATTTTGTTTATTGTTGTTACCGTCTGACTTAACTGCAGCCCCCGCTCCATTCCCCTCTCCCCGCTCCCCCTCCTCCCCTTCTCACTCCCGCAGCGCGCGACCGCATAAGTTGCGCCATGGGGCAAACACAATGGCACTTTGACCCTGACTTTTAATATGTACGCTGTCGCTTTGGGATTTTCTTTATACTACCCCCAATCTCCCTCTCTCTTCTCCACATATTCTCCCCTCCTCTACCGTCTCCCCTTGCTGAACCTTAACACGTGCTAAATTATTGTTATTATTATGAATGTGTGTTTGTTGCTAAAGTATGATTAATTGGCCAGAGGTTGTGCGGCGCACTTCAACACATTTTACATGCTGACATGTTTCCCCCCTTCCCCTTCCCCTTCCCCTTCCCCTTTCCCCCCTTCTCCCATTGGCTCAGCTAATTTGCCTTGGCAACTCTTCCATTTGGCACAGTATCCGATTTCATCTCCAATTGCTGCCTCGACTCTTGGACTCTTATCACTGTTTAGTCTGCAACAGCTGCCCAAGGGGGGAAGTCGGGGAGGGGGGCGGGGCCTTTGCTGTCGCCTTCTGATGCGAATGTGAAACCTACTCAGCTCAGTTTCCATGGCAATGGGGCGGAAAAATCAGCACAAGGGGGGGTTTGTGTGGGAGGGGGGCACTCATATGTGGCATATGCCTCAAATTAATAGGATAAGCGGACATTTTTAGCTTGAGTGCGATTGCAAAATATAAGAAATCTCTCATAAGCATTTTCCCGTTAAGTTGAATAGTCTTTAAATTTAAATTGTAAGAAACTTTAGATTCTACAAATCCATACGCAGAACAAGTTCATCATTAATATCGATAAAAATCGATTTCATTTAGTTTTCTTATCATATCTCGGAGACTTTAAGAGCTATAGACAACGAAACTTTTGATTATAGGTTTGGATTTTGGAATTTCGAAAAGAAAAAAAACAAAACTATAGCAAATCAAATACTACACATTTGTGCTTATCCTATATCTCCTCAAAATTGTATTACCATCACGTCAAGAGTTTAGCTTTTATAGTCGAGTGTGTGTGTGCATTTGAATACAGTTATGTAAAGTGGGGTCTATGAACTAACATAGTAATTTCCTTACCTGCAGCCTAATTGTGGCATATTCAAAAGTAAGTTCTTGTTTAAAGTACATTTTCAGTTTCCCTTGAACTCTTTAAATCAATTTGCAAGCAGCTGAAAAGTATGCTGCAAAATATTATTTATCGGGTTAGCCAAGACACAAACCGTTTGCTTAAATGTTAGCATTTACAAAAAAAAAAGAGTAGAAATTGCGATTTGCATTCAATTCCGCTAAACCAACCGAAATAAAACTTAGCAGACATGTGAATTAAAAAAAAATTTAATGAAGTGAAAAAATAAACTAGAACAGCTTTAGTTGATCTCCAAAAAATCAATAAAAATCCCAAATCAATATGCACGCGGCCGAAAAGTATGCTACATATATTTATTAAATTAGCCAAGACAATCCGTCAGACTATTAAATAAAAGTACGAAAGGAGAATAGGTATAAAAATTGTATTTGTCCAAACAAAAAACATTTTATATTAAAATGCTGTTAAACAAAAAAAAAAAATGTGTAAAAAATGGCAAAAAAATATAAACTGGAAAAAATCCGTCTAGTTATTGCGCACGCCGCGCAGGTCTTTGTCGGCCTTCTTGAGGGTCACAAAATTGTTGAGCTGCTTTACGCGCAGCTTGGACCAGATCATGAAATTGTTGAGGCCCAAAATGGTGGCTGCATGCAGTGCCGCCGCCTCCGGATAGAGTACGGTGGCGCAGCCCAGACCCGACGGCAGATTCAGGCTCGACCAAACATCCACCTGCATGTTGTCCGACTTGACGGGCGGGCAATTGATCACCGGATAGTTGGTGTTGCCGGAGACGACCGGGCCCAGACCATTGGAACGTCCGGCGACGGCCACAAAGATCAGATTTGTCATCACCGATTCGTATTCGCGGACAATGCGCAAAGTCTCCTCCGGTCCCTTGTGGGCGGAGCTGACGCGCAGCTCCACATTGAGGCCCAGCGAGCGGCAGCTTGTGGCGATCTTCTCGCTGTGCGATGTGTCCGATGCACTGCCCATGAGCACCACCACCAAATGATCCTTGCGCGGCACAATGTCGGCCAATTGCTCGGAGACCCAAATGAAGTTGCGCTTAACCGTATCCAGGTCGGAGCTCGTGACGGACGTCAGATTGCGATAGACCTGCTTATCGACCATCAGACGCTTGTCCCCAGAGGGCCAGAGGCGCCACGAATCCGAATCAATAATATCGGACAGTACAACATTTCCATCGGCGTCCACGCCGTACTCGACCTTCATGTCGATCAGTGCACAGTTTTTCGTTTGCCAGGCCCGCTCCAGAATCTCGAATACCAGAACGGTTGTGCGTTTCATAATGTCCACCTCATCCTGACCTGAATATGGAATTTCAGTTAAGTTTCTGTTGGTTCATTTTAGTGTAATTTTAGTGTTCTCTTACCAATTATCACCCCGTTCAGCTGAAATTTGGCCGAAATGATTTGCTCATCGCTCCACTGGGGATCGTGATTAGCGTCATCCTTGAAGAATGTCTCCTGTTTGGGTGGTGAGAATCTACAAAAGAGAAGAGTATGCGTTATTAAAGAGCACAACTCTACAGTTATGGGGTTACAATTGGGACATCTTCTAAAACCTGCATGAATTTCAAATTCCATTATACGTATTCCATAATTGATATATTAATTTTAAATCTATATCTATATAAATATTTCTGATATCAAATTTTGTGATGAAGGATATTTTTCAATAGCACAATTCAAAATATAACAAAAAGTTACCTAAAAAAAACTTTTTGCGATATACCGGAAATTTGTATCTATTTGAATATATTTTTTATATAAGTTTAAACAATACTTTTCGATCGGAATATGACTCGATCTGATTTTCAAAATATTTCGTAATAAAAAATTCTAAAGTCGAAATTATAAAATTGAGAATGTTCTCCAACACAGCGGTGAATTTAGTACAATATTTTCTGTCGGACTTATCTGGGTGTACGGGGACAAAGAAGCGACCTCGATGCTGTGCATCAATTGAACTCGAATTTGTTTACCGCAGCAGTCAGCGACCACAGAGCAGGAGGATCGGGGAGCCGGCAGCGGGCAGCGGCTGTCGCTGACGTTGCATTGATAAGCAGCAGCGCAATACACATCAGATAACCTAACGGATGTTACTGACCTGTAGCCCTCGGGCACGCCCACATTTCGCTTGAGAAACGAACCGGTTGCCAGGCGTCGGGTTACCCACTCAATGGGTATCATTTCGCATTTGCGGGCAATGAAGGCCTTGGCGCCGCACTGCTTCACATAGGCGGTGCGAACGCCTACAAAGAAAATGCAACGACAAGAGAGAATAAAAGAGAGAGAGAGAGAGAGCGTTAGTAAGACATGCAGCGGCAGCTGTGACAGGCACCAGACTTACCCGCCTCGTTGAGCAGGCGGAACACCTGACCGTTGGTGGTATTCGAGATTTCCGCCTTGCCAACCAAATCGTGCGCCTTGACGCCATCGCCGGCGGTGATGCGATCCTTGCTGAGCAACAGACAGAGGCCAGGATGTTCGGGCAGATCGTAGACCTGTTTCGTTTTACCCTCGTTCAGCACCTTGCCCAATTTGTAGCCCTCAACTGTAGCAGAAGTGAGTGGGTGAGAGAGCGAACGAAAGGGCGAATGGGGCGCGTGGAATTGCACTTACTCGATGTCATTGTGATTCCTTGTGTTGTTGTTCTGTTGAATTCGCTTCAATTTGCGGCTCGAGTTTTCAATTTCAATTCACTCACGTGTTGCGCGTTCTGTTTTGCGCTCAATATTCGTCCAATTTATTGACACCACAATCGACGTTCGTCTGCCTACCCGCGTCGAAGTCAAGCTCCAAGCCAACTGTGCGCAAACAAACGCGCTGCCATCGACTTTATGTGCTTGCCGCTCACTGCTTATCTGCATTCTCACACACACACAAGCACTTACTCCAACACACAGCAGCCATAACAACCACGATCGTCTACAGTTGGTGTGAGTGTGAGTGTGTCAGTGATAGGGATAGAGAGGGAAAGCGCGACGTGTAACAGCGCATTAACAGTCGCTTGATTTTTAAGCGCTGCGAGTTTTTGGATTTTTGTGCATACTGTTAAAATTCAGCCAAGATATCAAGAACTTTACAGTTGGATGTATACGACTGCGAAACACGCGTTCACAGAATATTAACGGCTTCAAACAATCGAAAACGGGTTTAACTATTATTGTTCTTTTGGAAAAATATATACTTTTGTAATTTGGGGAGCAGAAGTGGGCGTGGCACATGTTTTGGCTGGATCTTTCGAAATTTAATTGAATTGCCACGCCCCCAGTGAACGTAGCCCAAAAATCATTACATATTATTTGACGATCACATATTCAAAATGTCGAGACTATAACTTAAGTTAGGGGAAAATAATTGCCACAGAGATTGCAGAAACCATATATATCATTTTTTTTATTTCCTGAACGGGTATAAAAAGTGCTGCAATGTTAACTAACAGGATTTGGGAAATTCTAGTTCAACTTGATGAATCACTTCAAGTTTTAAGTTCACAAGGTCAGTTAAGACTCAAGTAATAATTATAAATTTATTATAAATTAATTTTAGCTATAATAAAATAACTGAAATAAAAACTTTTTTTTAGCTATTTTCGAATGTTAAATTGGGTGTAACCTATTTAATTTTTAGGTCGTTCATGTATATTTAAAATTGAACAAAACAATTCGATTTTCATATTAAGAAAAAAAATCTTAAAATATATAGGCATATTTGATATATATTTACATATATTTGTATTACATATTAATAAAAATTATTTGCATAATAAATATTTTTTGTAGCTTCAAATCAGATGCTAGGAATAGCGAACTCAAATATTCAAAACAACTAAGCTTTCTAGAACCTTTCAGCTCATATATATTTTATTTATTTGTGTACTTATTTGTGCTAATTTCGGATTCTTATATTAAGTAACTGTAATTCGATTAGAGAATTTTGCTGATTAAAGTATATTCTTATGATCATTGCGGCAGATGTCCGTCATTTCGATTTCTTTCTGTCCCAGAGATCAATCGAGATTATTTTGTCCGTCGTCCGTCGGCTCACAATACTCATGTAAACAAAAATATTTTTGTTTGTTATTTTTATTGTATTTATTATTTTGCCCGGCGACAGAGCTACACGTTTTCCGCATGTCAAATTTTCCTCTGGGGCGGAGGCATAATCAGGGTTTCTAGCCGGTTGCCAAGTGCAGACAGGCGGAAAGACAGCGCTAAATTATTGGACAAGCAACGGGTTTCTTTTGCCAAGTACGACATACATATTTGTGTACGATACAATTTGATTATTGGGGCACATTAAATTGACTCTACTGTGGCAGTTTTCATAAAGAGAACTCGATAATTCGTGACTTTAAAGCAGGCGCAAAGCTCTTAAGCATAGACAAGAACCAAACGCTTGGAAATCGTTTAGTTAATTTTCCGTAGGTGAAACATGTGAAAATTAGTCGAAACTTTTGCTAAATCCATTTTGAGCAGGAAAATGTTCAAAATATGAATAATTTTTTGAAATTGATTACACTGTAAAATGAACTTTAAATATACATCTCTTTCAACTCGTATAAGTCCAGATATATCTTTAAAAGTTTTGGCCTCATTTCCCGGGATATAAATAACAATAATACATTTTTTTAAATAGGTAAATGGTAAAAGAAATTGATTTTTTAAAATTCATAAATTTTTGATGCAGAATTAATCTACAAAATCTATACAAAACATGAAAATGGCATTAAACTAAAAACAAGCTGTTGACTGATCAACGCATCTTAGAATGCATTCAAATTTTAACTGTTATATACAACTAAAGCACACCCGGTTGTTCTTCAAGTCGATACAATACTGTATCAAATTGCATTACATTTCGTTCAGTGAGTAAATGTTAAGCGTTCCTTTCGTTAAGCACATAACATTCGTCAAGTTAAATAAAAATGCAACAGAGCACTTTGAGTAGAACATAGTCATCAATGTTAATTAGCAGACGCTGTAAACATAAATTAAGTTACAATTTGTTGTTGTTTTTTTTCGCCGTCGCAGTGCAAGCACGTCGGTAACGGAAATTCTCGTCAACATTTTTCGCGCTCTACGTTTTTACGGCGCCTGGTCGTCGTCGCCGTCGCTGCCAACATCCTTAAGCGCAGCGGCGTCGCATCAAGCAAAAAACGAGACCAAAACTAAACGTAATCCCTTTTGTTTTAACTTTTGTGAAAAGCAAAAACTAATAATATTGAAAAGGAAATAAGAAAACATGCACACAGACATAGTAAAAAGAAACTAAAAATATGCTGCATGCTTTTCCGTTGTTGTACTTGTTAGTTGAACTAAATTTGATGCGTCGCCGTTAAACTTTGCTTTGCCATAGTTGTTGTTGTTATTGCCTCTCGTCTGCCAATTGTATTATATTAATATTACTTAAGTTAATTCCGCTTGTGCGTGCCCGTGTGCGTAAAAGAGTGTTGTTGCGTGTGTCTGTATGTGTGTGTTGTCCCGGCTGCAAAACAGACGCCGACACTGCGCTGAAGAATCTGCCGCTGTTACAGCAACAAGAAGAAGGGCAAAACAAATAGGAAATAACTGCAAAGCAAACACAAGGAGAGAACAGAACAGCACAGAATCAACAATAATAACCCAGAACGGCAATTAATATTGCAAAATATGCATTCTTTTTCGCGTGTCTCTTAATTTACTGTATTTTTTTTTATTCATTTGTAGCGCTAGTGTTATCCTTAGCGTGTCTCT
Organism: Drosophila micromelanica; assembly: GCA_004143825.1. Lineage (NCBI taxonomy): Eukaryota > Metazoa > Arthropoda > Insecta > Diptera > Drosophilidae > Drosophila > Drosophila micromelanica. The sequence goes on along the minus strand of SCDY01002022.1, from coordinate 1,186 downwards.
TTCTGCGTGTGCGTGTGTGTGTGTGTCAATGCCTTTTGCCGCAACTTCCTTACAACCCCTACATACTTTGTTTTTTTTTTGTGTTGCTTTTTTTCTTGGCGGAATGACGCCAAAATTTTCGGCTTTCAGTTCTGCCATATGCACATAGGAGAATACAAACATACATACATACATACAACATATCACACACGCACACAAATAAACAAATATGAATTTCAAGATTGTTGCGTATTTTGCTTTTCTTTTTATACTCGTTCACGAAGTGAAACTAGAATATTGGGTTTGTGCAATGTCCGTTATGCTGTCCGTGTGTCCATCCGAATGAATCAATTTTTGTCAGCGCTATTGAAGGTAGACTTTAAAATTTGGATATATACTTGCAGTTATCTTCTTCAGAAAAAGTTTTAATTTTTTTGTGCCACGCCCACTTGTAGGCTGGCAATTCGATAACATGTCGATATCCCTCAAATCGATAAAAGGTGCATATAAATAAATTTGTTGTCAAAAATCATGCCAAAATTGAGAAAAATTTAGACATGTACAGCTCTTGGATCCATAGGTCTCATATTTGAAAAGGCCATAAATTTGTCAAAACTG
>SCDY01002021.1:0-18827 GCA_004143825.1 Drosophila micromelanica | reverse complement strand
CGATTTTCACGTTTGAGGGCATTTTGATCATGATTTGTCCTGTAAATTGATTCTGCATTTAAAATATTTGCATTATTAAAAATAAATTTTTTTTGAAAACTTTGGGTAAAAAAGCATGTACTCCCCCCTTGTGAATTTTTGAAAAAAAAAATTTTTTAAAATTTAGAATTGCGAGTTTACATTTTTAATCGATTGTATTTGCCATAATTAGCATAAAACCCAACATTTAAGGTGATTCTGAAAGGGTCAAAATTTTGGTCAAAAATCATGTCAAAATTGACAAAAATTTTAAAGCTCTTGGATCCGTAGTTCCCAAACTTCAAACTACCATAACTATAAAAATGGTTTGACTAAAGTACTATACAAAAACTTATTTTGAATATGTTTTCTTTTCCTTTATATTAAAAACGTTGACAACGCATAAACGTGTTATGCGTGTTCCTGGAATTGCCCATATATATGATTGTACGAATACTGTTAAGAGTATATAACTGTTATAGCATTGCTAGGCTAATGATACGAGTACTGTTAAGCGTAATTAACTGTTATACCATTGCTAGGCTAATTATACGAGTATAACGTTTAAATGCCATATGATGCTGTACTGTGTATATTGTTTATAATAATTCTGATCCTTCATGTTAACCACTCAACCAACAAACCACAAACCAAACCACTGACAAACAGCTGTGAAGTCCATACGCAAGCAGCAGCTCGTTGAGGTGCGAACGATGGCGAATCCTCCGTCGGTGGTTAAATTGGCACTCGAGTCGATTTGCCTGCTGCTGGGCGAGAATGCGACCGATTGGAAATCGATACGCGCCGTGATAATGCGTGAAAATTTCATAAATTCAATTGTATCTAACTTCGGTACCGAGAACATAACGTAAGCATGAAACAAATTATAATTAATATTTTGTTTTTGTTTTTTTTTTTTTATTTGTTTCTCGAATTGGTTTTCTTTTTGTTGATGTTTTTTATGGAGTGTAGAAATTGATTTTTATTTAATTTGAGTTCATTTCTTGTAGTAAATGATTAAGCAAGCTGCGTTGTCTGTAAATATTATTTATGTTAATTTTAACTTTAATCCTAAATTTGAGAATACCTGGTAAATTGGCTTTTAATTCATACAACTTTCTTATTACCTATCTGGTTTTGGTCAAATTTCCGCGTAGTTCCATTAATAACCAACTGCTTTGCTTGCTCAGTTCATACCAATAACTCCACCAGTCCACCCGTTTTGACCCAGTAATAATGTTTACCATGTTCTTGACTCCCACAGCGATGAGGTTAGGGAGAAGATGAAGTCCAAGTATCTCAGCAATCCAGACTACAACTTTGAGAAGGTCAATCGCGCCAGTATGGCCTGTGGTCCCATGGTCAAATGGGCCATAGCTCAGGTAACTTTTAAATTCAGTTAATTTTCCAGATATTTTCTAAAACTCTGTACTTGCCATAGATTGAATACGCCGACATGTTAAAGCGCGTGGAGCCGCTGCGTGAGGAGCTGCGTTCGCTGGAGGAGCAGGCCGATGTGAATTTGCACAGCGCCAAGGAGACAAAGGATCTGGTGGAACAGTTGGAGCGCAGCATCGCCGCATATAAGGAGGAGTACGCACAGCTCATTTCGCAGGCGCAGGCCATCAAAACCGATCTCGAGAACGTTCAGGCCAAGGTGGATCGCTCCATCGCCTTGCTCAAGAGCTTGAACATTGAACGCGAGCGCTGGGAGTCCACCAGCGAGACGTTCAAGTCCCAAATGTCCACCATTGTGGGTGACGTGCTGCTCTCGGCGGCCTTCATTGCCTACGGCGGCTACTTTGATCAGCACTATCGCCTCAATCTGTTCACCACCTGGTCGCAGCATCTGCAGTCGGCGAGCATTCAATATCGCGCGGACATTGCGCGCACCGAGTACCTCTCGAATCCGGACGAGCGTCTGCGCTGGCAGGCGAATGCGCTGCCCTCGGATGATCTGTGCACGGAGAATGCCATCATGCTGAAGCGTTTCAATCGTTATCCGCTGATTATCGATCCCTCGGGCCAGGCCACCACGTTCCTGCTGAACGAGTATGCGGGCAAGAAGATCACGAAGACCTCATTCCTGGACGACTCGTTCCGCAAGAATCTCGAGTCGGCGCTCCGGTTTGGTAATCCTCTGCTGGTGCAGGATGTGGAGAACTACGATCCGATTCTGAACCCGGTGCTCAATCGCGAACTGCGTCGCACTGGCGGCCGTGTGCTGATCACGCTGGGCGACCAGGACATCGATTTGTCGCCCTCCTTTGTCATCTTCCTGTCAACACGCGATCCGACCGTGGAATTCCCGCCGGATATCTGCTCGAGGGTCACCTTCGTTAACTTCACGGTGACGCGCAGCTCGCTGCAGTCGCAGTGCTTGAACCAGGTACTGAAGGCGGAGCGTCCGGACATCGATGAGAAGCGCTCCGATCTGCTGAAGCTGCAGGGCGAGTTCCGGCTGCGTCTGCGCCAGCTGGAGAAGAGTCTGCTGCAGGCGTTGAACGATGCCAAGGGCAAGATCCTGGACGACGATTCGGTGATCACAACGCTGGAGACGCTCAAGAAGGAGGCCTACGACATCAACCAGAAGGTGGACGAAACGGACAAGGTCATTGGCGAGATCGAGACCGTGTCGCAGCAGTATCTCCCACTGTCGGTGGCCTGCAGCAACATGTACTTCACGATGGACAGCCTGAACCAGGTGCACTTCCTCTACCAATACTCGCTGAAGATGTTCCTCGACATCTTCTCGACAGTGCTGTACAACAATCCGCGGCTCGAGGGTCGCACCGATCACTCGGAGCGGCTGGGCATCGTCACCCGGGATCTGTTCCAGGTGTGCTACGAGCGCGTCGCACGCGGCATGCTCCACAACGATCGCTTGACCTTTGCCCTGCTCATGTGCAAGATCCATCTGAAGGGCACCGGCGAATCGAACCTCGACGCCGAGTTCAATTTCTTCCTGCGCAGCCGCGAGGGTCTGCTGGCCAATCCCACGCATGTCGAGGGACTCAGCGGCGAGCAGATCGAGGGCGTCAATCGGTTGGCCTCGCGCCTGCCCATCTTCCGCAAACTGGTGGAGAAGGTGCGCTCCATGCCAGAGCTGGGCGCCTGGCTGCAGCAGAGCTCCCCGGAGCAGTGTGTGCCCCAGCTGTGGGACGAATCGAAGGCGCTGTCCACCATCGCCAGCTCCGTGCATCAGCTGCTGCTCATTCAGGCCTTCCGGCCGGATCGCGTCATCGCCGCCGCCCACAATGTGGTCAACACTGTGCTGGGCGTCGACTTCATGCCCAACGCCGAGCAGGAGCTCGACTTTACGGCCGTCGTCGACAAGCAGCTGAACTGCAACACGCCCGCGCTCCTCTGCTCCGTGCCCGGCTTCGATGCCTCCGGCCGTGTGGATGATCTGGCCGCCGAGCAGAACAAGCAAATTTCGAGCATTGCCATCGGCTCCGCCGAGGGCTTCAACCAGGCCGAGCGGGCCATCAACATGGCCTGCAAGAGCGGTCGCTGGGTGCTGCTCAAGAACGTGCACCTGGCGCCGCAGTGGCTCGTCCAGCTGGAGAAGAAGATGCACTCGCTGCAGCCGCACTCGGGCTTCCGCCTGTTCCTCACCATGGAGATCAATCCCAAGGTGCCCGTCAATCTGCTCCGCGCCGGTCGCATCTTCGTCTTTGAGCCGCCGCCGGGCATCCGAGCCAATCTGTTGCGCACTTTCTCGACGGTGCCGGCGGCGCGCATGATGAAGACGCCCAGCGAGCGGGCGCGACTCTACTTCCTGCTGGCCTGGTTCCACGCCATCGTCCAGGAGCGACTGCGCTACGTGCCCCTCGGCTGGGCCAAGAAGTACGAGTTCAACGAATCCGATCTGCGCGTGGCCTGCGACACGCTCGACACGTGGATCGACACCACGGCGATGGGACGCACCAATCTGCCGCCCGAGAAGGTGCCATGGGATGCGCTCGTCACGCTGCTCTCCCAGTCGATTTACGGCGGCAAGATCGACAACGATTTCGACCAGCGCCTGTTGACCTCCTTCCTCAAGAAGCTCTTCACGGCGCGCAGCTTCGAGGCGGACTTTGCCCTGGTGGCCAATGTGGATGGCGCCTCCGGCGGCCTAAGGCACATCACCATGCCGGATGGCACCCGCCGGGATCACTTCCTCAAGTGGATCGAGAACCTGACCGACCGCCAGACACCCTCCTGGCTGGGCCTGCCCAACAATGCCGAGAAGGTGCTGCTGACGACGCGCGGCACGGATCTGGTGAGCAAGCTGCTCAAGATGCAGCAGCTGGAGGATGACGACGAGCTGGCCTACAGCGTCGAGGAGCAGTCCGAGCAGTCGGCTCTGGCCGTCGGACGCAGCGAGGACGGTCGTCCGTCCTGGATGAAGACGCTGCACAACTCGGCCACCGCCTGGCTGGAGCTGCTGCCCAAGAATCTGGCGGTGCTGAAGCGCACTGTGGAGAACATCAAGGATCCGCTGTACCGCTACTTTGAGCGCGAGGTGACCAGCGGCGCCCGCCTGCTCCAGACGGTCATCGCCGATCTGCAGGACGTGGTGCTGATCTGCCAGGGCGAGAAGAAGCAAACGAATCACCATCGCTCCATGCTCTCCGAGCTGGTGCGCGGCATCATTCCGAAGGGCTGGAAGCGGTACACGGTGCCCGCCGGCTGCACCGTCATCCAGTGGATCACCGACTTTAGCACGCGCGTCCAGCAGCTGCAGAAGGTCTCCCAGCTGGTCTCCCAGGCCGGCGCCAAGGAGCTGCAGGGCTTCCCCGTTTGGCTGGGCGGTCTGCTCAATCCGGAGGCGTACATAACCGCCACCCGGCAGTGTGTGGCCCAGGCGAACAGCTGGTCGCTGGAGGAGCTCGCCCTCGAGGTGACCATCACCGATGCTGGCCTGAAGACCGACCAGAAGGACAGCAGCTTCGGTGTCACTGGACTCAAGCTGCAGGGCGCCCAGTGCAAGAACAACGAGCTGCTGCTGGCCTCCACCATCATGATGGACCTCCCGCTGACCATACTCAAATGGGTCAAGTGAGTATACCCCAGAGACAGAGTTCACCCATGAGCTGCACTAATTCCCTTTTTCACACAGAATATCCTCGGAGCCGCGCGTGAGCAAACTCACGCTGCCCGTTTATCTGAACTCGACTCGCACGGAGCTGCTCTTCACGGTGGATTTGGCCGTGGCTGCTGGCCAGGAATCGCACAGCTTCTACGAGCGTGGCGTGGCCGTGCTGACGTCCACAGCTCTCAACTAAATTGGCCACACATACAGATACATATAATCCACATTTATATAATATGTAATCATTTATAGTTCCCTTAGACGACCCAGTTCCCTTTCCCTTTTACTTTTAATCAAATATAAATATTCACAACTAACAACCCCAACAACCAGTAGAACAATCCTGTCCACAAATTCCAGCAGCATGTGGAGCAAGTGCAGCCATTTGCTGCGCTCAGGTGCCGCCTGGCAACTGCGACAACTGCGCCGGCGGGTGTCGTCCAGCTGCTCACGCATGCCGCTGGAGAATCTCGTGGAGATGACGCACACCTCGCTGGTGATCGAGGGCGAGGCGCGTCGCTTCATCCACGACTGCCTGCGGCGGGTGGGCGTGCCGTTCGAGAAGCTGCGCAGCATCAGTGACTTTCTGCTGGCCGCCGACTACAGAGGCGTTTACGGTTCGGGCCTCAATCGGCTGGAGATGTACCTGAGGGATCTGCAGCACGGGTACGTGGACATCGCAGCGCAGCCGGAGATCATCAGCGAGACGATGACCACGGCCCATGTCGATGGCAACTGCGCCATGGGCGTCTTTGTGGGCAACTACTGCATGAGCCTGGCCATGGAGAAGGCGCGCAAAACCGGGATTGGTTTTGTGGTGGCCAAGCGATCCCATCACATCGGCATGGCCGCCTGGTACGCGTTCCAGGCGATGGCCAAGGGCTATATCGGCTTGGTGCTGTCCAATGCGGCGCCGATGATGGTCGCGCCGGGCGCCAAGGAGGCCAGCATTGGCGCCAACTGTTTGGCCTTTGGCGCGGACGCGCTGCGCTCCCATTTCATGCTGGACATGGCCACCAGCGTGAAAGAGATCGGTGCCCTGGAGGTGGCGTTAATGAGGAGCCAGTACGTTCCAAACACGTGGGCGGCGGACGAGTGCGGCCTGCCCACGGTCTTTCCCAGCCTGGCGCTGCGCGCTCAGCGCCTCTTTCCGGCTGGCGGCCACAAGGGCTACAGCCTGGCGGCGATGATCGATGTGCTCTGCGGCGTCATGTCCGGCGCCAACTATGCCACCCGCATACCGCGCTATTGGTCCGAGCACCAGAGCGGCAATCCCAACCTCGGGCTCGTCATGCTCGCCATCGATCCGTGCGTCTTTGTGCCGGACTTCCACGAGCGCCTCGACGACTTTAAGGACTGCATCGTGAACAGCAGCAGCGCGGATGAGGAGCAGCCCGTCGTATATCCCGGCCAGCCGGAGAAGGAGCACATGCAGTACGTGGACAACCAGGGCGCCCTGCCCGTACCCAACATCCTCCTGGCCAAGTGCAAGCGCATAGCGGATCTGCTCGCCGTCAAGCCCATGCAGCTGGCCTTCCTCTCCAGCAAACCTAGGTGGCGCTAGCAAACAAGCGTCGCCAGATGGCGCCACTAAAACGTCACAAAACCAGTTCTGTTGACAGGTGGCGCGCTAACGAATTTGCCACAAATTGCGGTATCTATTGAGTTTCACAGATAATAATGGGAATGATGAATACGTGTAACAGTTTTTAATCGGATGTGATGGAGTGGGAACGGTGTCTGTCCGAGTGACTACAATGGGTACAGTGTGTAGTTAGTTGGGAATTGGTGAAAAATGTTTGCAGATGGCGCTGTGTAGTGTTTCTTTCAAGTGTTGATAAATGTGTGCAAGTTCAGTTTTAACATTATGCAACACGCAGATTTTATTATCGTTATTTTTTAAACACCGAAATTTATATAATATATGAAACTGAAGCTTCATTCTAATTCATAATTAAAAAGAAAAATGTTGAGTGAAGATTAAACTAAAAAATTGCATAGCAATAACTAAATTCGCTCAGAATTTATATAATTATATAAAATAATGTTAAATTACTTAAATTCTTAGATTAGAAAGCAATATAGAAATCTCTGTATATCGATGTGGAAAAGACAGACTATATTAGTAGAGTTCCCGTGGTGAATCAGACTTGTAAATGCACAGAGACAAACTTTCGTTTTCCAATTTTCATTTGTCGTTCGATTGTAAAAGCAATGGAATACAGCTGAACGAATTTTTAATACCCTGTCGCATGGCGATTATCTGCAGTTTATATACAAATACTTTCTCTTTAAAATAATATCAAATATGAAACTAACTTTATATCAGCTTCATTTGTTTTTAAGATTGGATATATTTAAGATAGTCTTAAGTTTACTTAACCTGTAAGATTTGTGCGCATCTTGGAATCCAGCAGTTGTTTTTGCTGCGGCGAATTGCGGACTCAGCTTGAGCTACTTAAAGTAATTGCTGGAACAATGCAAATTTTCGTAAATTACAAATTATGCGCCAAATGAAGAGGGGCCTATAAATAGGCGCCCGCATCGCCGCTCAGTTCATTCAGTTGATGAGATGTTCTGCTCGACGCTTGCTCGGATTTTCGGCTGCCTGTGGACGCTGCTGATGGTCGTGTGGGTGGTGCGGGCGCAGCAGCAGGGAGGTGACACCCAGAGCCTGGAGGAGTTCCGGCAGAGGTATCTGTTGCCGCTGCTCGCCGCGGGCACTCGCAACTGCACGCTGAATGCCTGCGAGACGCTGCGGATCATCTCGCAGCTGCTGCTGCTGATGAAGGCGCTGCCCAACGGAACCCTCAGCTCGCCCAGAAACAGTCGCCGAGAGGCGTCCGCTGCCGATATGAACGCCATGTTCAGTCCGGCCGAGTTTGATAAGCGCGTGCGGCAAATCGAGAGTCGTCTGCGCTCCGTGGAGCAGCCCGTCTGGCGGCTGGCCAGCGGAAGCGAGCGCGAGTGGAACCACTGCACGTCCGGGGTGTGCCGCTGTAATCCGGATACGAAGAGCTTCACCTGCTGGAACACGAACCTGAAGGCGGTGCCCGTCACCCAGGTGATACCCATGAACATGGTGGCCATCGATCTGTCGCGCAACGCGCTCTCCACGCTGCACAAGGACACGTTCCGTGGGCTGACGCTGCTCAAGGAGCTGGACATATCCAACAATGCGCTCGACTTTCTGCCCTTCGACCTGTTCCAGGACCTCGACAGCCTGCTGCAGCTGTAAGTGTCCCATTATTCAATGCTGTTTATGTGTTTTCAGTGGTTTCCCTTCTTGCAGGCGCATTCAGAACAACCAGCTGGAGGACATTGATGCACGCACCTTTTGGAAGCTGCGCAACCTGAACCTGCTCGATCTGAACAAGAACGAGATCAGTCTGCTGCCCGAATCGCTGTTCTACCACGCCCAACGCCTCACCGTGATCAATATGTGCGACAATCGGATCAAGAACTTTCCGCCCAACCTGCTGCGCGATCAACTGATGCTCGAGGAGCTCGACATGTCGCGCAACAGGATCGAGGAGCTCGTCTCCGGCAGCATGCGCTACCAGACCAAGCTCAAGACACTCGACTTTGGCTGGAATCAAATTGGTGAGTCATATTCAATTATAGATTTATTTTTTACGTGATCAACCTGAGAACTAATACTACATTTATTTGATTAATTTAAAACATGGTTTCAGAGAAAGATCGTTCCCAAGGCTGGTAAATTTTTACCTTTTTCTTGATCAGCTTAAAATTTATTTAAAAAATTATTATTAGAGCTTTTGAAATTGGATAACTGCAAAAAGAACCAAGTGAAAAAAACTTAGACTTTATAAAAGTTAAATAAATGTGAAGACAGACACTTAGCCAGTTTTATACGTAATATTTTAATATTATATAATAGATAATATTATTTTTGATAAAGTAAATTATTTTATTTTTTATTAAGGTCACGTTGCTTCACCCTGTATTCTTATTGTAAATGTCTCTCAATAATTATTTAATTCACAGCCAATATAGAGGACGACTTTTTTGAGGGGCTGATAAGTCTGCGCACTTTGATGCTGCACAACAATCGCATCACCTCGATATCGGGCACTATATTCAACAATCTGGTGAACCTGGGCACACTGGACCTCACCATGAACCGCATCAGTCACGTGAGTGGGGAATCGATCCGGCCTAGGGTACTATCTATAGACTTTCGTGTGTTTTTGGCACAGATTGATGGACACGCGTTTGCGGAGCTGAAGAATCTCAACGAGCTGCTGCTGGGCCAGAACTCGATGTGCAGCATTCCGTCGGATCTGTTCCTGCAGGTGAGTGCGCTCACCCGCCTGACGCTCTTCTCGAACAACCTGACGACGCTGGAGGCCAACGACTTCTCGGGCCTCGGCAACCTCAAAATTCTGATGCTGAACAACAACATCCTGAAGTACTTTGATGCGCGGGCGTTTCAGCCGCTCACCCAACTGGAGAAACTGTGAGTGAGATAGAGAGAGAGAGAGAGAGAGAGGGAGAGAGAGAGTTCAATGTCCCTCAATGTGCTCATCTATTTACCGCCTCTGCCTCCTCCATTCACAGCCGCATCGACTCCAACAAGCTGATGTATCTGCCGCACGGAGCGCTCCACGGCCTCGACAAACTGGTCGCCGTTAAGCTGGACAAGAATCCGTGGCACTGCGACTGCCGCGCCCTCTACCTGGCGCGCTGGATTCGCGAGTTTGTGGTCAAGCTGTGGGATGGCCAGCAGCCGATGTGCCGCGGGCCCGGCGACCTTGGCGGGCACGAGGTGGGCCTGCTGCGCTACGACGATCTCTGCGACGGGCAGTGGGCGAGCATGCTGTCTTTGTCGCCGCGTCTGCCGGTGCGCACCCATCGCATTTCCACACCGATGAACTATACCGACTATTTCAATTTGTACTTGAAGCACATCTACAACTCCACCACCGACGAGCAGCTCAAGGAGGCCGAGATAACCAGCGTGGCCATCAAGAAGGTTCACGTCGACTGAAACGACCCCCCCATCCAAAAGGAGTCTAGGCAGGCATCATTTGGTATGAACTCCATTCGATTCCATAAAGTATATGTGTAGCAAATTTTAGTTAAAGAGTGGAGTCTGTCTATCTGTCCGCTTGTTTGTTTATATGTCTTAACTGTAGACTAGATCATATTGCTATATCATAAAACTCCCAATCAGTTGAAAATTTAATTCTTAATTTTTTTAATTATTATTAAAATCAGATTTCTTTACTATATAGCTCCCAAAAGGAAAACATTGCAAGTGTGTATTAATACTAAAAACAAAAACGAGGGCAAAGTATTCTAAAAAACTAAAAAATATTCAACTCAACAAAAAAGTGATTTACTGTGTTTATAAAAATCATCATTAACAACAATTGGAAAAATAAAATATTCAACCAACCCAACAAAAAAAGCGAATATTAAGTAATCATCAACATTGTCGATATCATCATCTTTAATAATATCATCAACATTGGAAATTTAACATTATCTTTCTCATCATCATAACCCACATCTGAAGCATTTGAGTTTTACTAAAACAGATGGGGTAAGTGAAAAGTCGAATGTTTAAAAGTAGTATTAGTTAATCTAAGTAAATAAGAACATTTCAGTCGGGCGTAACCATGTTCACAATACTTTGTTAACAGTCTCAACAATTTCAATTTAATTTAATCTGCAAACAAGCGAATATTTGTATCTATCTGTAAGCTTTTTATGTTTGCTTTGGCAATCCAACACGTTTTATATCTTGGCTATCTCTAGTTGGGTCTACCCCATACGCTTCGTTTAAGTGGTATTTCCTGGACATAAATGTAACTACTTGCCACTTAAATTTTAGCCATAATTGTTGCCTCTGTCGGTTGCCATTTTAGCTGTTTTTCTATTAATTCCCAGCCGCATGAGCAAATACCGTTATGGATACCTGGACGTGTGCTTCAAAGGAAGTCTGCCTTCCCCTTTCCTCACCTCCCATGCACAAATTACGGCCGTGTCTCGGGTGCCGGGTTTTTTGCCTATGTGTCTGCGTCTAGGACAAGCTTTTTACCTAACCAATTTATTGCTTCCGCCATTGCATCGTCCCTCCTGCTCCTCCTCCTGCTCCCTCCTCTGCCTTCCACTCTTTGGCTCCTTGATATCACAATTCCTTTGCTCAGTTGCACGGCACTCGCCCGTTAGTTTTTTGCCGTTGTCCTTGCAATTTCCATGTGTTGACATTGCCCGCGCTCTTCATTCTCCATTCACTTTCTTCTTCCCCGCCTTTGTCGGTGCCCGTTTCCTGTCCTGTTGCCTATTTCGCCGCTTGTCGCCAACTGCCGCCTGTCGTCTAACGCCAGTATTTCCTACGCTTCCTTTTAAAGGGGCGGGGGCGGGGGCGGGAGCGTGGTAGTGGGCGGCAGGCAGGCGGGAAACTCGCATGCAGACAACAAATGCATTTTATGCAAAATTTGCAAGGCAAATATTAAAAATTGAATACCGCCATTGTTGTTGGGCTCCCCAGTTGTTGTTGTTGTTGTCGTTGTTGTTGTTGTTGCTACACCCTCTAACTGTTAATGGGTGAAAGTGGATATGTTTGAATTGTGCAAGCGTATGTAACACGAAACATAATAGGTATAAATAAATAACTTTTTGGAATTGTTATTTGAATCAATTGAATATCATTCTTAACTAAACGTAATATCAGAAAATTTTGATATTGAATAGGTCTATGTCACTAGGTTTTTACCTCGAATAATGGTGCTTCTATTTGTTACAAGGTATTCTCTAACTTTTATTTTAAAACATTAAAATAAAAATTTAATTTAATTTAAGCAAATTCCGTGAAAAATTCAAACCAGTTAACTAAGACTATTCCAGGATCCAGTTTATGGATTAGTTAGGTTTGCACTGTATATTATGCTTTAAATAATGTTAATACTATTTAAGATTAATAATGGGTATAGAGTATTGTGTAATGCTGATAGTCCCTTTTACATAGGGTATCTGCTCGTCGAACTCACTCGCCTAAAACACTTTACTTAATGCTGTTGTAGTTGTTGTTGTTGTTATTGTTGCCTGTGTGCTGTCTGCTGAGCCTTTTGGCGCTGATTGCCTTAAAAGTGTCTCTGCTTTGTGTCCGCAGGGTAAGGGAAAAGTGGGGAAGGTATCTGAGGGGGGGTGGAGTTGGACGTAAAACTGTCAACCCTTTTCCTGCGACAGCCCCCATGCATAATATACAATATACAATACACAATAGAGTACAATATGTAATCATTTTCTTTATACGCTACGCACGCATCTCATCGCAGTAGCATGAAGAGGTGAGAGAGGGGGAAGGGAGAAAGGGAGGTGCTGTGAATCTCAGCTATCAGCCGCATCTGTCTCAGCCTGCGTCTTATCGTTTGTTCTGCTTAAAGCGGAAGTAAAAGGATTTGAATTGCCTGCTTTTTGGGGGAGGGCTGACAAAACAAGCCCCCTCCCTTTCCCTGACCCCTCAACCCCATGGATAATGTATGTAAATTCGCAAAGTTGAAAATCCTTTGGAAGCTAAACAAACACGTTTTTTTTAACGGCATTTATCAAAGCCTATTAATCCGTGACGCAAACCCGAGAACTTCGGCGACTGTGTTGAGAAGCTGCACCGCACCTTAGTCGAGTCACAAACCCAGCAGTTCCGTTGCTGCTGCCGTGGGCCGCTACGTGGCGCTGCTGTGCTTAGTTGTCACTCGCCGCTTGAGTTGCGCTCAACGCTTGTCGCTCAATTCGCTCTTGAGCTCTTTTAATTGCACTCAAAGCAATGCTCAAGCGCGCGCTTTATTCAGCAACTGCGCTCTGCGGCCGCCGTTCGGCTGCGCTCGGCTACGCTTTGGCTACGTTCAGCAGCCGAAGCCGTTGACACACTGAACTCGGCAATGGGCACGACGACGCTGGCGTCGCTGCCAGCTTCAGTTGTTGTTGTTGCTGCTGCCGAATGTTGGTCAAAATTTGTGATTTATTTGAAAATTTGAAATAATTTGGCTTTTATTGCGTGAGCGAGCTGAACTAGCTCAATGAACGGAAATTAATGCAAATTTCATGCAGCTCCAACTCCGCGCCAACTGCGGCCGAGCAGCACCCGTAAAGCACCCAAAGGAGCTGTTGCCGAGCCGGCTGCGAGAATCCGTTGCTGCTGTCCGCTGTCCGTTGTCCGCTGCCCGCGTTTCCCGTGCCTGACCTAAGGCAATGTCGGATGAGCCGCACAAAATTTGACTAAGGCAAATTCACTTAGACATCGCCTGGGCGTCCGCATCAAAAGTTTTTGCCACGTTCAAGTACACTGCTCGAAAATATATGCAACTCCGATTTGTAATCCAATCAAGCGTTTTAAATCTATATATTCTCAATATTGAAAATTTCAAATACTGAACGCATTTTAAGAGCTTTCTTTTATAGAAATAATTTAATTTTGTTCTTAACTGGTTTGCAACAAAATTTCGCCTTTGGCTTCGGTTCCATTAAAGAAAAAATGGTTTGGGCTCGGTTCTTAAGTAAAATATAATGGTAGTTCCAGGTTCGAATCCTGTTTCTTACCAATTTGTTGTTAACTATTTTTTAATTAAGTAAGAATGAACAATTAATGAATAATGATGAGTCTACCCAAAATACACACAAAAAATAACATAATTTTTCAATGAAATACAAAAGAAACTTTTGAAGCTGAAATAAGCGTAAAGCATTTGTAGATTTTGCCAAAGTATAATATTCAAAAATTAAAAAAAAAAAATGTTGTTCTCTTGACTTAAATAAGCTTAAATAAGCACAAAGTTCTTGGTTAATTCTTTGAGTGTACGTATATATACAAAGGAGTGTATTTCTGTTGGCATATATATATATATATATATATTTAGCACATGCTGCCAAAGGGAGCATAGGGATTGTGGGTGTGTGTGTGTGTTTGGCTGCCACTTTGGAGCTGCTACAACGAATAAAAATGCGAGTGTTTGCTTGTCCCTGTGAATATTTGTATGCATGTGTTTGCGAGGGTGTGTTAGCGAGTGTGTGTGTGTGTGTGTGTGTGTGTATGCAGTTGGTTTTTGTGGCTACGCGTCCATTCAGCTTCCGTTTGTCTGTTGTCTGTTGGCTGCTAGCTGGCTGACTGGCTGGCAAACGTGGCGTATACTTAATTCGCTTTATGCTCGAACGTGTCGCACATTATTCTTATGAGCAGCTCCGTCGACTGCGGCTACGATGTGTGAAATATGCTGGTTGTGTGTGCGCAGCAATACTGATTAGACACACACACACTCGCAAACACACAGCCAAAGTTGACACTCGCAGCAAAAACAATTAAAATTTTTGTTGCAATTTGTTTGATTTTCACTACAACGAAATGAAAAAATGCAAATGATGAAAGCGAAAATGCAAATGGAAATCTAAATGGAAATGAAAAGTCTGCCCATTGACCTTATTGAGCACTCAGACGGCGCAGAACAAAAGCAAAAAAAAAAAATATAAAATAAAAGAACGGACAAGGGAAACCAGGGCTGGTTAAAGCAAAAAAAGCAGAACAAATTATGAGGTTAAATCGCTTTATTGCTTTTATTCTTATTCTTATTATTATTATTATTTGGTATGGCAATTACACTAATGATTTCATATTAAATTTCCAATTTGTTGTTCATGAAATAAAAAATGAATTCCAAATTAGAAATCAGATTCATATTCCAAACAGGAATGAGGCAAGTTTTCTAGAATTCTAAATGTCTTTATAAGTAATACTCTGTTCAGTTGAACTAGTGGTTCATTTTAATCGAATCACATCTCGAACTGGAGCCTGCTTCTATTTGGGTAACCCTAGAACGAACGATGCCCATTTTTATTGTTGTTCCTCCAAATGGAGCGGGCTGCGTTTGTGGCTTTCATAATTTTAACGAGCTGTTTCGTGTGAAAAGTGTGTCGCATGCCTCCAGTTGGGCTCCCTGGTCAAATGTGTGGCCAGGCGCCAGCAGTGGAAGTTTTAATTTTAATTTTTTATTACTTGAAATCCGTTTGGGCAGCAACCTGAGCCACCTTTTTTTTTGTGCATCAGCAATGAAAATATTTTTGGCTTCACTTTGTTTTTTGCCGCTCAACTCTCATTCTCTCTCTGCGAGGGAATTTCTCAACTTTTCACCCTCCACTCTCCACCTTTCGGGTTTCCGTTTCGTTTCTGGTCTCTGGGTACGTTTTTGTCTCTGCCCATGGGTAACATTTATTGGCTTGGCGACAAATTTTTATTGACCAGTTTTAGTTTTGGTCTGCGGCTGCCTCTGCGGCTGCATATGGCGCTGATTTCTTGTCACCATCTGTATTCCCCCCCTCAGTTCCTTTTTGTTCTCCTTGCTTTCGTGGGTTTTGCGGACGACAAAAGTTTCCGTCTGTCTGACTGTCTATCGTTTCTGCGCGGGTCTAATCATATTGCCAACCTTCGGTTTACGTGATGCATTTTTACAGTACAGGACTTGCCCTGCCCTGCCCTGTCCCAGTCAGACACGGGTTCCTGGATATATAGTTCGAATGTTCGCCTGACTGCTCACAATTGGACTTCTGACGTGGGTATACTCTATATGTGTGTGTGTGTGTGAATCTTGTGTGTGTGTCTTGGCACGCCTCGGCAGCACAATGGGTTGTTTAGCAAGTTTGTACTTTATAAAAATAAATCCGAAATAACTTAAGGAAAGTACTATAAAAACAGTTTTTGCTAAAGATTTACTCTATTTGTACTCTGTTCACAAAGTCAAAAATAGTAGATTGGCTATTATATATATATATATATATATATATATATTTGAATAACAATAATATCCTTCAGTCGCAGTTTAGAGGTCGCTACCTTAATAATAAATATATAATATTTTTGTTTTGGGACAATCATTAAATTTTAAATTAAAAAGATGAATACTAAACATAATATATATATTCAAACTCGACTCGATTCACGACAAATCTCATTCGAAGTTTGCATTGGCATAGTTCGATAAACCTCTATAGATTTCTATATTTATGCATTTTGATTGTTTTGTTGATATTTGTGATCCATTGTGCGCATTTGACGATGGCAATGCGCCATTCGACATGTCAGAATTTGTGGATATTCTGTTTAAATACCGTAATGAAGTCTGCTTATACAATATAATGTACCGTGTTTGTGCTACGTGCCTTGGTTATGTTATTGCGCGCTGAACCCAACTTCCGCTCAGCATCCGCTAGTGCCGGGGGGAGTCGAGGGGGGACCAGAGAGGGGGGTAGCCAGCTTTGGTTGTGTTTTTATTTGTGCGCCCGGCAAATCTTAAACTTGTTTTACTGCTCGTTAGTGTTAGTCGACAGGCTGGCAGACAGGCCGAGGGGAGAGGGGAGGGTGGGGAGTAGGTTAGGGTTTTCCACCATGACACCCTATTGTTATAACACGTTCCAGCACCCAGCCAGAAAGAAACAGAGAGAGAGAGTCTGAACTGAAGCTGATGTCGAAGCCAAAGCTGAAGCTGAGCCTGAAGTCTGTGCTTGCCAAACAGGCACCGGAGTACACTGAAACTAGTCGGGGCAACCCCAGGGTGGTGGTTGGTTGGATGGGTTGCTCTGACTGTGTGTTTATGCGTGTGCCAAGGTGCATGCTAAGTGCCACATCCTGGCAACAGGGGGCGCAATCTGGAGTGTGCGAGTGGGATTCGGAGCTGGTGGAGCTCAGACACCATCGTTTGGCTGCCCTGGCAAATGTTTGTCCAGCATAATTGCGCTCAGCATGCAGTTTCCCTTTACCTAGCATACCTAGCACGCTATCTGTCCTCCACTTTACTTCTCTCTTCTCTTCTTCCTTCGACTCGAGCGCTGCATATTCCAATTTTATCGTTGCCGACTTTACTTTTCAATTTGCCGTCGTTTCGGCCTGCTTTGGGCTGCGGCTGCTTTAAAGGATTTGGAACTTGTTTACGTGGCGTATTAGTATAATTTATAACGGAAGCCATCAAAGGATCTGACGCGCCGCAGGCGGCAGTGCAAATTATTTTTGTATTGCCTCGTCTAACTAATATCCAAAACACAACTTGCCACAAATTGTTGTTGTTGTTGTTGTGTGTGTGTGTCGACCACATGAACACGAAACACACAAAACCAAATATCCAAATACAAATGTATACTTAATGTAAGCACATAAATCTATAGATAGATAGATTCGTAGGGCAACTAAATCTGTGATAAATGGGATTTTCCATTTGTGTGTTGCGTTCAAAGAGTTAATTCTTTTGATCCATTGGGCTTCAATGTGACACAATTCACATGCTCAATATTATCAGCAACAGAATGTTCACTGCATCTTGTTTACTAGGAATTTATTTGTTATTTTATTTATTTCATATTTATTTGTTTAATTTTGTTTAATTGATAGATAATTTATTAATTTCAAATGATTTTTGACATAAACAGATTATTATAAAAGTTGACAATATGTTATAATTATACAAGTTAATATATATATATCATTATGACTGATTAGACACAAAGTTTATTTGAGAATTGAATAACTGTTTCTTGCAATCCTTGTCGGACTTCTAACATTGGAAGTGTCATAAATTAATTTATCCAACATCTCAGGCAAACGTGCTTACACTCGTGTCCCTTTCCTGTATAAGGAATCGCTCTCTGGACTATTTGTTGTTAGACACATCACGATTTTAAGATTGTGGTACAGTTAAGTTATAAGGTATAAGGAAGAATTAAGTACTCTCTTTGCCACAATTGCCTATGTGTTAAATAATATAACTCGGTATTTTATATCTAGATCAGCATGTTTTGCAAGAGCATTCAATTTTCGGTTAACCGAGGAGAATCATTGTTGCTGGTTTTGTCTGACAATTGTCGGAGAGCAATTGCTGTGACTGGCCATGACAATTACAGTTTCGTGTTTAACCATAATAATCTGCTCAGTTATTTGTGTAATTAAACAAACAATAAACCCCAGTGGAAACGCTGTGAAAAGCTGGTGGAAACCGTAAGAGCCCGAAAACCCCAAAGTCGAAACCACTTGGGTGCTTCTCTTGTTTGCTGTTTGTTAAATTTTATTATTGCTATTGCTGTTGCCGAAGTTGTTGTTGTTGTTGTTGTTTGTACTTTGGATGAGATTTAAAATGGTTTAATCAACTGTCTATACATATGGATACATACACACACACACACATTTCCAAGCATACAAAGCACGCGTTTAGCTCCGTAAACATTTGAAATGATGTGCAAAGTGTTTATGGTTTTAGTTTGGAAATGTTATTTTGGCTAAACTCGGCGCAGTTTTGCGGCTTTTCTGTGAAATTGAAAAAGCAATCAACTTTTTGCTCAATGCAACATTGAAATGCCCAATAATCGTAAACCCAGCAGCAACATTAACTTTCCTGAAGCCGTCATAAATCTGTGCCGGAATAAGAATATACCAAGTAAGAACGCTTCAATCGGGTCTATTCGTTTAATATTTATTTACATGTAAAATTTTTTGTCAATTTTGACATGATTTTTGACCAAAATTTTGACCCCCTCAGAATCACCTTAAATGTTGTTTTTTATGCTAATTATGGCAAATACAATCGATTAAAAATGTAAACTCGCAATTCTAAATTAAAAAGAAAATATTTTTTCAAAAATTCACAAGGGGGGAGTACATGCTTTTTTACCAAAAATTTTCAAAAAAAATTTATTTTCAATAATGCAAATATTTTAAATGCAGAATCAA
>SCDY01002020.1:0-19266 GCA_004143825.1 Drosophila micromelanica | reverse complement strand
AACAAGTGAGAAGGCTCTAGTCGGGGCCGCCCGACTAGGAGATACCCTGAACCCGGTCTTCATAAACATTTCAACCCGTGTGAATTTATACATACATGCACAAGTTCACACATACACACACACTGATGCATGGAGCACGCACTTTACTAGGTTATTGCGCTTGCCCCCACTATGAAAACTAAATCCTTGTTTTTTTCTAATCTAAATGTATGATCGTTATGAAATTTTCAAGACTTATGAGAGGCATCAAAATCTATGTGTAAACCAATTTGCAAGCCTGTAGTAATTGATTTGCGGATTTTATGGTTTTGTCGATATTGGGGCGATTGGGGGGAGGTATCCAAAACCTGAAAGATTTAAATTCTTCGTATGTTTACGCAAACATAATAAAATAAGTTTGATAGCTCTAGCGTTTATAGTTTGGGAAGTTATCGATCTTTTGAAATAAACTTGATCTGCGTATGGTATATACGAACCGAATGAGTCCAAGATCAGCTTTCTAGCTTCTGTAGTCTCTGAAATCGATGCGTTCATACAGACAGACGGACAGACAGACAGGCGGACAGACAGACAGACAGACATACAGACGGACAGACAGACGGAAATGGCTAAATCGACTCGGCTAGTGATCCTGATCAAGAATATATATACTTTTGGGGTCGGAGGTGCTTCCTACTGCCTGTTACATACATTTGCACAAAACCAATTTACCCTTTTTTACCCATTTTCAATGGGTTCAGGGTATAAATATTACAATTGAGATATGAAAAAAAAAATTATATATCTTATCAGCATTATCATATCAACATAAAAATGTACTACAGCTATATAAAATAAGTGGAGAATACAGGAAATTTTCTAGTCTAATTTTTAAAAGATATCAAAGCTGCCTAAATGTCTTTCGAATATTATAAAATCTAAGTTTTTCTTTTATTTTTTGCCTTCAACTATTCGTTATATCCACTTGTAATTTATGGCACACTTTAAGCGGCAATTTAAAATCGTAGCCGCTATGCTGCATTTTAATGAATATTTTAACAATTGGGATTCCCCACACAACAGCTCAAAACTTTTCTTTACTTCCGTGCAATTTATTTCAAACGTAATGCATTGGGGTACTCAAGCATTAGCACCCTCGTTTTACACATATCCCTATTAAAGCCAACCCTCGTGGGTTGTCTATTCCTAAATTAAAATGCATTTTATGCACACACACACTGACAGAGACGCGCAAAACTGACAAATGCTTCGCCCCCAATTTGTCAAAACAATGTCTTTATGAGCACCGAACTGAGGTCACATCCCCCACTCTTGAATGCGATGGCAAATCAATATATAAGAGGAAACCAACCCCTGGCATTTACTACAAATCGATAGCCACAAATTTTGACATTTGGCCAACGACTTTGCACAAATATCTTCAAATAGTACACATACAAATTTGCAATTTTATTAGACTGAAACCCCCAACCCCATTGATTCCCCCGCTGTCTACTACAGCGTTGCGCCCCATTCTGGATGCATGTACGGAATTAATACAAGTTCTGAGCATGACGAGGTCGAAAGTTGCACATAATTTAGCTCAAAGTATTTCGACATCGACATCGACGCGTGCCAACACAGCGGGGGGTAGTGGGGTTGTGGGGTTGACCCACCCCGTAGGCCAAAATTGGTGTCCCTCAGTTTCCTGGTTTGACGCATAGCTCAAGAAAGTTAAATCGTAACGACGACAATCAATTGATTTATACAACGCTGCCAGAGAGGACTGTGCGGGGTGGGTTGTCTGGGTAATGGTGGTGGGTGGAGGGCGGAGGCTAAATCAATCCTTAATATTTATTTGTCAAATATTTGGCTGTCAGCAAGTCGGTCAGGGGACATTGTTTCATGCCCCAGATATCGGCTTAGTCTAGAATGCTGTCTGCTTCCCTCGCAGTACTCCACCCCACCCCCCGCCCAGCAACCCCGGACCGGCTTTATGGCTTGCGCATTTAATTGCCTTGGCAGCAGCAGCAGCGTTTAAAACATTTGCTTTATTAAACAATATCAGCTTCGGTTTACTGTTTTCTTGAGGTTGTTGCTTAATTCAAACATTTATATCAATTTGTTGTTTACACGACGCCGCTTTCCGGCCTTATTTTTATGGTGTATTTCCGCGTCCTTCATAATCGAATTTTTGTTCACTGCAAGTTGCCAGTTTATGGCTAAAAAGGTCAAGAGATTAGCGTCTGTGGTTGCCAAATACTTGTGCACGTTGCTTTGCACCTTGGAGCAAACGCACGCATTAAATGAAACTAAGTAAATAAAATAAAAATGAAAATCAAATAAAGTAAAATAAAAATGTTTTAGAATGAAAATATATTGTAAGGGACATTTTTATTACTTCATTTTATATAATTCTTTGAACATTTTGTTTTTCATGAATTACTCATACGATTTTCTTCACTTGGTATACTTTCATTATTAAGTTTTTTTAAAATGGCCAGTCTGCAATTCGAATGCACAAGGCTACCTTATTATGTCTTAAACTTTTTTTTTTGTATTACAATGTATATTCCACTGTACTTTTATTGGCTCTTTTGCCACCTATATTGTTTGTTATTTAAGAAAAGAAAAAGCGTCTTATCACTTGCTTATCATTTATCTTTATTATGACCTAAGCCCTTCAACAAACACGGCTTCATTTAGTTTTCAACACAAAATATCTGAAAAATTGTGGTCGGAAAAGAATAGCAGAACAGAAGAGCGAAAAAAAAAACCTGATGAAAGGCAACTTCCTTGTGCGTGGCCTTTTCCTTTTTCCTTACCCATCGGCATTGTCATTGAAACTTGGCGAGCATAAAAAGAAATACCCAAACAAGTTTGTTATTTAGCTTTTGCACCTTTTACCACGCTCCGTGGCAGCTGTGTTTACAATGTGGCATTGTGGCAAGGCCCCAAAAATAAACGCCTCTATTTTAAAGGCAAACACAAAAAAAAAAAATTCTGCCGAAGTGCGCAATGAAGACTTATTGAAGCGTGTCGGAGGTTGTGCGGTGTGTTGGTGGAACGGGGGCTATTTATGGTCCGGCCTGCAACTTTACTAAGTTGGAATTCAATCTTTGCTAATTGATTGCCATTAAGTGGTTTATTTTTTAGCTACAGTCCAGAGCCCTCTTCGTATACTTATCGAGCATCTGAGTAATACCAAATGCCAATAGTTCAATGCGCACAAAGGAGCGTTGTGAGGGCAAACAAACCGAAAGAAAACTCTGAACTTGCACGCATAAAAAAGCGATTTCAAGTTGGCTTCGAGTCCTTTGACAAAATGTGAACCCCGGAAAATGTGCCTCAAATCGCTCCACCTTCCGTTTAGAGTCTCTTTGTCCTGTCACTGAGAACAAGCTACGGCCTATGCAAACATATTGAACTTCCGCTTCTGTTGGTGGTCTTCGGTGTTCGCTATTCGGGCTCTGGTTTCGTCTTCATTGTCTACGCTGTTTACCCAGGGCCGGCGAAATATTTATTATGCCATCAAGGCAAAAGTCAGGCGATTCACTCAAAGAGCTCCTGTCCGATGGCCGCTACTGAACATAAAACTCCTGCTGCATCCTTTACGCATACATGTGTACTGAATTTTAGGGTATATTAGTTTTTGAGTAACGCTTGCTACTACTATATTTCTTATATTAAATTAGTTTGAATAAAACAAATAGCTAATTAATAAAATACAAATTATAAATATAATAATATATTTATTGTGTTGATATACAAATTGTACTGTACATTATTCTATACAGTTTTAGTCTTATTATCTGATGTATTTAAAAACTATTTAATATTGAATAATAGTTAAAGCTGTATACATTTAATGTTTTTCAATTTATTAAATGTAAAAAATATGCAATAATAAATTGCTCAAATGAAGAATAATTATAATTTATTTTTCTTCCAATTAATATATTTTTTGTTTGCATTTATTAATCAAGTTATAAAAATTTTAAATGTAATTAAAGTATTCATGCTTATTGTTTTCAATATGTTTTGCCAAAAATAAATCATACTGCATCATGGCACTATTCAGTCAGTAATATTTGCTTTAAAATTTATTTGTTGTTTTACATATTATATATAAAGTGTATTATATTTTAATAAAGTATCTGATCTCCTCATTAGTATGCTCATATTTTTCAGCATTTTCTGTGTGTGTTTTTCGTGGCTGACTTCGGTAAATAAATTTTGTAGGATTTTCTGTGTTCCATAGTTAGCATTTTAAACAGTTAGCGTTAGTCAGGGCACTTTAATATCAACTGTGTGCCAAACATATTTAAGGTTGGCAAATATTTAAAATATTTCTCAATTTTACAATACATTATTATTATTTTTTTTGTTTGGCTTTCCTTTTTTTGAGACTGCTTCTGTTAGGACGGAGACCTTTGTGGCTGTCCATTGTGCAGTGGCCGGCCATTAGACGTAATTCAATATTTCAAGCTGAAGCTGGACAGAAATGAGGGGAACATAAAAACCAAAAGCAACGTCGGCCTCACAATGCCAACTGCCCAGTTGAAGGGCAATGTGGACAACTAGCGCTATGGACAAAAGGCCACGCGCACATTGTGGGGACGCCAGTCAACCAATTAGGGCTACTCTAACGAAGAATAACTGAGTCAAAAGGCATGCGACTGCTGCCCCCTCTATTTCTCTCCATCTCTATCTCACTCTCCTTTTTAGATTATTTGTGTATGTGCTTTGCTTTCATTTTTGAGCAACGCAAACCGTAATTTGAACTTATTTTATAAAAAAGAAATAAACAAGGAGAAATTGGGTTTGGAAAGGTATATTAGGGCTGCTTGCCTGTGACATTACGTTATGGTTTATTAACTTTTGAGTAACAGTTTTTAATGTTTTTTGAGCAGAATATTTGGCTTTGTTTGGGTTAATCAATCATTATATTAATAAATGCGTTTGTTAGGGCTAAGGCTTAGGTTTTGCACTGAATTGAAATTTGATCATTTATAGGGACTATTTGGGTTGGGTACTTACAAAACAAAAGAGTTGGGTTACAATTTAATGCATTATTGGTAAACGAAAATAACAAACACAAAAAATAATTTTAATTTTATGAATTAAAAAAATTTTTTTTTAATTTCTTTAAAATAATATATAATAAATTATTTGAAAAACTCTATATTATATTCATTTTGAAATATTACAAAATAAAGTAGAACTTACTTTTCAAATTAAAGATTGCAGCTATTTAGTCATATAGTAGATAACTATCTATCAGTTATTTTTCATTAACTTGAAATTTATCATTGAGTTCGTTTCCCAAATTCAATTTAAAATACCCCATCGGCGAAATCAGCCGAAAAACAAATTTTAGATAATTTTGCAGTAAATAGAATACCGCAGCTCTGGTAACCGCAGAGTTCATTAACATTTTGGTTTTGTTTATGCAAAATCGCATAAATTAAGCAACTGACAAACAGCTAAAAAAAAAATAAGCTTATATTGTGAGCTGGTTGTGTTGTGTGTGAATAATACAAATGAATTCGATTTGTGAAACAATAAAGCTCAATGACATCGCTTCCGCGGCGGCGACTGTTTCCTGTTGACTGTTGATGTGCAAATAAAACTAATATCACGTATACGCCGCTGCGGCCAATGCTAGCTGCAAACTCTGCTGAATATATTTGCCCACTGAGAACGTGACAAATAATGCAAAAATTTTCATGCACTCATTTTCAATGATAATCGCAGCTTGACATGAGTTCATTTATCCTCGAAAATCACAATTTGCTATATGGTAGAAAAAGTGTGCATACGTGAGTTGTTTTTGGCTGTCAAGCTCAACGAGAGGCCGCCCATAAACTTGGCCTAATCCTGTGCCAACGTCAACGGCCATGTAGACAAAGCCAATTTCAAAGTTCGAATGAGCCGTTTCAATGACTAAAGTGGCAATTGCCAAAGTATATTTATTTTATTGGACACCAAACAGCGATGAGAGTTTTGCCAAATTATTGTCATTAGTTGGTGAATGAGTTTCCGCCTCCCCTCCCCTTCCCTTCTTTCCGCTTAGCCAGAGACACAATCATGTTGTATTGTGCCCAATAGCCTAGGGGCAGGTTTACCAACATCCATGCATATGTATATGTTTATGTATGTGTGCGCACATGTGTAACTGTAAGTTTGTTCTGCTAGTTAATTAGCCAATTTGGCGTGACTGTCATGGGAGCATCCTAGTATAAATGCTTGTGTGTGTCTGTGTAACACTAACTGGAAAAGTAGCTACCAAAAAGTTTTGCTAATGTCAAACATAAACAACTCAAAGGCTGAGCTGATTTTTACTTTTATCTGGCTGGGTTTTTTCATTTACCTTAATAGAGCTGAGCTATTCTTAAAGTTATAATTAAAGTTTTTAAACAAATATGTATTTAGAAACAAAATTAAGAACCCTTAACGGAAGCGCACTCATATTATGCTAGTTGAGTTCCTAATCCTTTATACCCTTTTTAGAATAGAACAAAAAGGAGTATAAGCAAGTTACAAGTAATTTATAAATGAATGATTAATTTACAAGAAAAATAATTCTTTTTTCGCCGCTACAAACAGAGTAATATCTGCAAGAGTAATTCATTTTTGACAGCTTGAAATTTTGCGAAATCTAGATAAACTTTAGAATGGTAATAATGTTTGTTTTATAAATACAGAAATTAATTATACATTCTGTGACATACTTTACTAATGGCTCTGTATAATATGTTAGAAAGGTTATCTGACAGTCGATCACTCATCTCACCCGAAGTACTGTTAACTGCTAGCTCTGTTTATACCTGTGTCAACAGAATTTTCTATTTATTCGGTTCGGTGGCTTAAACGGGCGCCAGGCGAAAGGCAACAGGCAACCGGCAACAGGCGACAGGATGCAGGACGCAGTGCGTCAGTCATTTCATGGCTGCTTGAACTTGAAAGTCGACACAGTTAAATTATCAAATTGAAAGCTGTGGCAAGCGCAGAAAGGCGTTAAGCATTGATTTTGCCCTTTAAAGGGCTTTTGGCCTTTAGCCGTTAATCATGCCGTTAATTAATTAGTTAATTGTGTTTATAGCGTAATTTATTCGTGGGCCAGCATAAAAAGGAAGCTTTGCCTGTGTTAATACGTAATGAAATAAAGGCTTAAATGGAGTTTGTTGTAAACGATTTTACAAGTGGCTCCTAAGTGTATTAAGTGAAATTATGTGCTGATTATGCGCCAAGAGGCGTAAAGTATGTGTGTGTGAGTGTGTGTGTATCTGTGTGAGTGTGTGGCGTGGTGAGTCTTTCAGCTAAGCTATAAATTAATTTAGTTTATTTTTAACATTGTCACTCTGTTTACTTACTCTTCGCAATTCTTATCTGGTGCAAACGTATGTCAGAGAGTGGAAAAACTAATTTCTTGAACTTTCACTTTGTTCGATATTTTGTCGAAATCAACTATCAATTAGCTGCCTGGTGAGTGTTTTTGTTTGCTGTCACAGAGGCAAATTTCAATTACAGTTGAGGCAATTTGCGAGCAATCAATTCATTACAAAATGCCTTGCTCTCCAGCCAGAAAACAAGAAGGCAATTAGATACAGAGCTTAGAGATGGGCACGTGTTGAATTCAAAACAAACAAATTAAGTCGTGTCACGATTTGTCTACTTTTAGATCGTTTTAAGTCATAACCATTTGTTTAATACGAACATATTCCGTTGAGTCACGCCAGAAAACACGACACGCGCTCATCTCTGACAATGCGATATGGAGACAGTTGCAAAGATATTTGACAACTATTTCTAGCGCATATGGCAACAACAATTTGGTTAAATTAACTGCAATTAAAAGGTCTGGCGAATAAAAGAGAAAGGTAGAAAGAGATCGATAGATTGACTGATAGAATGTGCCTTCGGTTGACTGCACTCAATTAGTCGCAAATGAACCTAAAACATTCAATAACTTTGGTCAGATGTGAGAATTGATGCACCGGAAGATTGATTGCCTGACGTCTCCCATTTCAGCGCAATGAGTTTTTAATTAAAGCCAACTCGCAGCTGACTGGCGGCTGTCGCAGGCAGTTTGCTAACAGGATAAAAATAAATGTTTGCCTAGTTTTTGGCTGGAGAAAGAGGTGAGCACGTTGAGCACAGGAGGCGTCACAATTACATAAGTAAACAAACACTTTGACAGCTCTCGTTGAAGCCGGAACAATGTGCTACAATTTAGCTCAGTGCTCTCGGGCCACGCCCGTAGGCGTAATAAACACTTGACCCATAAACTCCACAAGTATGTTCCACGTGCTCCGTGAGTGCAATGAAGTCCAAGTCAAGTGCGCACGTGTGAACGCGTGTGTGCGTGTGTAGACAGCTTGTGCCCGAAGGGTTGGGTTTGCATACTGTTACGGAGTGAGAGGGGATGGAGTGGATGCTGTTACATGCTAATTTGTCCATTTGTTTTTGGTGACTGCTGCTGTTGTTGTTGTTGCTGCTGGTGCTGCTGCTGCTGCTGCAACTGATGAGAATTGCGAATTCCACTTGCTTTGAGCTCATCTCCCCTCAAACTTGAGTTTAACTTGGCCCGCGTGCAATTAAAATACTAAAATACTAAAAGCGTTGCACAAATCCCCATTCCGATACCAGATTGCAAGAGGTGTGTAAAATGTTTTTCTCATTTATTTTCAATTTCATTAAACTTTGCGCCTGGCCATTTGCCGGATGTCAACGTGCAATGTGCAATTGCAGGCAGCAAAACAAAACTTATAATTGGTTTTACTGCTTATTTATGCCGCATTTCTTTTACCCGAATACCCTAAACCTGACGAAAGGTAAATGCAAAATGTCAAAAACTGTGTAAGTTTCGCGGAATTTAAGTTTCATAAGTAATAATACTTTTATTGCATTCATTAAATGCTGACGTTACTAAAATTAAAAATCATATAATAATTTTTGCATTTGACTTATTATTCTAAATGTCTGTTTAAAGAAAATTTATAAAAATTTTGCGTATTTATTAATTTTGTAAGTACAATAACATTATTGTCATTCTTAAATATGTTACTATACAAAAACTTAAATTTTGAAAAACCATAGAATATACTAATAATTTTAAATTGTTTAGATTTGATTTGCAACAGAAATTTTTGGCAATTAAAATACAAATTCTTTATACATTTTTGTGGTTCCTGTCTTTAATGCTAGTTCAGCCAGGGCAAAACGTTTTATATACATATATATTTTGAAAAAAGTAATTTTATACAAATAAGCAAAATTCCAAAAGTTTACTTCAGGAATTTTAAAATAAAGCTAACTAAATTTAATCTTTTCTAGTAGCTGCAGACAAAATGTAAAGTTACTTATTTCTAAAATGTTTCAGTAGAAAACGTTGTAGAAGTGCTGTTTTCAATATATTATTTACAAAGCTATATAATAAATCATATAAAGCAACAACAAAATCATTGCGTTAATTTGAAAAATAACATTTGTTATGATTTATTAAAATTTTAGTGCATTAAAGATTATATTATTTAACAGGACATATTATACTTATTTTATGAAATATTTAATATTTTTCATTTTGTTCGCCTTTAATCTGTGGAATCCTTTGGTAAGCGCATACGCTCTTCGTTATTATGCCAACGGCTTCCACTTTGGCTTTCTGCGTACCGAGTTCCTAGTACGTAGAACGAGTAAATGCAATTACAGCATAAATCTCTGTCATTAGACTTTGTTTGTTGGGCAGTCGTGGCTGCCACCGCTTTTTGTAGCGTTAGGTAGGTCAAGCTGCTGGTCGAGTGCAAGTCCTTGCGGTTGCTGCGTTGTCCATGGCGTATGAGTTATGCCTGAAATGCTGTCGGTTGGCGACCAAAACACAACGCAGCGTATTTAATAAAAAGCTGACAATAATTTAAGAGTTCACAAAGAACAGATGCACACAAACACACGCACACGCACACTCTCACACACGCACACACATCATGTTATGAATGCCCTTTTTGGCTTTGCTCATTTCGCTGGTTTTCACTTCCTGCAGAATTCAGAATTTCATGCACGTTCAGAGGACTAAAACATGTCACTCGACGTTTTATTAACTCGATGGGGTCGCCAAATCTCAGCTGTCAATACAACCAGATATTAATCAGAAGGGCCCGGCCTGCATCCATTGTGGCGTGTTCCAATCGAAAAGCCCCTCCTTCCGTACCCCGCAAATATGCAAAGTATTGTGTATTAAGCGCTTCAGCCAGCTTCAGCCATGGGAGGCATATTAAAAAGAGTGTCAGCGCTCGAACTCTCAGTAGGTAGTCCCATCCATCCAAAAACCGGTAGAGTAAAGAGAAGAACTGAAAGCAAAAAAAATGCTTTATTGACAGGTGTCGATTAAGAATTTAGCATTATTTATTTTTTTTTTTTTGTTGCTTATACGCAATGCATATAAAAAATTTATTACACGCACGAAAACACACAAACGTGTCGCATTTGCAGACATCGAAGCGTCAGGGGCGGCGGCGGCGGTGGGTGTGGCACTTGGAAGTTCGCTCATGTCGTGACATGTAAAATAAATCAACCATAGAACGCTTCTTGCAGAGTAAGGGCGCACTTGCCGCAGCTGCGTAAAGAAAACGCAGCGTATTTGAGGTTAACATGTGTGGAGAGTAGAGAATTTTGGCTTGGTGGTTGTGTGGGGGAGGCGGCGGAGGAGGTGGTTTTGGCAGTAGCACCAGTTGGCAGACAGTCACAGAGTCTTTCGAGGCACTGATTGACAATGAAATTGAAATGGCTGTTGGTTAAGTTGGGCGTTGTACGAAAGCAGATTGTTGGCCACCAACTTTTGAGGGAAACAAGATGATAGTATTGTGGTAATATAGCTACAAGTTATGGCTGAGCTGTTTGGAAAACAGTACAAATTTCGAAATGGAACAAGTTGTAAGCTTAAAACCAGATTTAAAAATAAAAAAAAAACAAACTCAACCTCCAGTTCTCCAGATCTTAAATAAAAAGATTTCGGTGTGCTTTAATATAAATACCTTGCCAATAAATTCGGAGATTAATTTAATTTAATTTTAAGATATATGCTTTACTATATTCCGATTCCTTGTGGAAATATCTAAGATTCACATTATGCTATAATATATCTACAAGGTTTGTTAGTAAATTTGTATGCAGCACATATAAATGAGTAGAAAATATATGTGAGCATTACAACAGGTATTTTTATCAAATTAGCCTTCTAACTTTTAGTCTGAAAACTATCTTCTATCTGTGTATTTTTCACTCAGACTATCTCATGGCATCATTAGCCTTGAAATATATCTGGCACCTGCTGTCAGTTATTTTGATATTTTATCCCTTTTTTATACAACTTTTTCATATGCAACAAAAATGAAAAACGGAAAAACACTTTTCGCTTTCTTCGCTTGACATTTACTCG
The DNA here is from genome assembly GCA_004143825.1 of Drosophila micromelanica. Classification (NCBI taxonomy): domain Eukaryota; kingdom Metazoa; phylum Arthropoda; class Insecta; order Diptera; family Drosophilidae; genus Drosophila; species Drosophila micromelanica. Next base: position 7,850 of record SCDY01002020.1, on the reverse strand, counting down.
GCTCGTTTGCTGGCTCAAAATATACAACTTTGGCACATACTAGGGATACTGCTGCTGCTAACAGCAGCAACTACAACAACAAGCAACTAGTTTAATCCAAAATGTAACCACATTCTCGTACTTTGTGCAACTTCATAAAAATGAAAATTTACAGCGTATATCCTTTATGTTCATATACTCATCTTCTCATCTGCTCATCTGCTTACCAAACTCAGTTTCAGTGCGATAAACGTTCAGCTCGTTTCCTTTGCATCAAGTTTTGTGGCTGCTCTGGGCGTGGCACATTCCTCCGCCCACCAACTTTGTTGCATTGTGCTTGCGTATTTGAACGTGTGTTTATGTATATGCAAGCAATATATATATTTATGTGTGTGTGTGTATCTGTGTGTTTGCGCAGGGCTTGTCAGTGGCAGCTTTTGAAGGGTTTGCCTCAACGTTGATTAGGTGTTGAGCGATTACGTGAAATGTTTACGCATTTTCCGTTGCAGGTGATGAGAGCTTACATTATTTGTAGTAGCTGCCACTGCTTATAAAACATTCTAAGAAGAAAGAAAATCTCAATGTGTTTGTGTGCTCACATAAGAATACAATTTTGTATTCACTCGATGAACATTTTGTTTTTAATGGCAATCAATTCCCAAAATTAGAGAGGGTTTTTAACACCTGTCGTTTCTATGAAAACTATTCGTATAGCTATATTATTATTTACTGCATGTAACAAAAATGTTGTCTTCTGTGAATGGAAGGACAATCAACCGGATGGACATTCTGTATACTTTAGGGGGTGTCAGTGCGTCGTACATTTGTTGACTAAATTATAATATCTTTTACTAGGGTATAGTTTCGTTAACCCAGATCTCTATATGGCTGCTCGACAACTTGTAGCTCTAACGTCGTTTCATGACACGCTTAGGTCTTTTATTTCATTTCCGACTCGTTGCAAATTAATTAAGAAAATAAAACCAGTAAGAAGCAGCACAAAAGGAACTGAAGAAGCAGCACAAAAATCGAATTGGCAACGGAAAGAAAAGAAGCGAGCAACAACAATTTCTGGTAATACAATTTTTGCGTTGAAGCAAAAGGGAAATAATTAAACAGCACGAAAGACAATCCAGGAGGTGAAAATTGCATTTTCCAAATGCACAAGGCAGACGGAGAGGGGTTTGAGAGCTTGAAAACTACACGTATTACATGAGAGTTGAAGTATTTGTTGCTGATACGTGTGCCGAGCAAAGATATTTATACGAGCTGGTGTTGTGCAAGAGCAAAATGTGGGAGTATGTGGATGAGTGCGTTAAAGGGAAACTTGAAAAACTATAATGTAAAGAAAAGGAAATTATACATCTTGCTGGAGTTGCTGTTGTAGCTTTTCTTGTTGCTGAAACTGAGCAAGTCAAGAAGTTGGGAGGCAGCTGCTGTCTTCTCTTTTGGGCTGCCCGAATGAAAGTGAATGCTGCACCTTTTATTTAAGAGAGACAGCCCCAGGCTTTAGTTGTTGCACAAGCGATTTAATGTTTACTGAGAGGAGGACTGAGGGGCACTGTGGTCTGTGCGAGGGGTAACGACACATGTTGTGTCTCCGACGCTGTCTGCTGAGCTGTTCTCGTTCGGGTTTCGCCTGCATAAAGTCATTAAGTGGGGGAAATGAAAATAAATTTACACTTGGTAAATAAATCTTTTTGATTTCGCGACCGCTGCTGTTTTCTTCTCTTTCTCTCCGTTTATTTATTTATTTTTTGTTTGCCGTGCAAAAACACTGAAAAATTCTTTAATTAAATTTGTATGAAAAGCGCACGTCAAGTCAGATAGCATACGCGGCAACAGGAAAAGTGAAAAATGTCACCCGTAAAGTGTGTCAGCAGTGGATTTGCTTTTCTTTTTCCACCAATTTCAAACATATTTATTTTTGTTTGTATTTAAGAATAATAAAGAATAATATTGTGTAATATTCGGAAGGCAGAGGAAGGTTGGTGTTAGATGTATTTTTTTATAAATAATAGAAAATAATATATTAATTACTTGGAATTCATTTAAAAAGTGTTTAAAAAAAGAAAACTAACAAACAAAGAATGTTGTACAAAAATTTCACCAGCTTTCAGATTTCTCTTTTATATTATTTATTTAGTTCTTGTGTGCACCAGTAAAGCTTAAACCAGTTTACAGTTTGTAATATGATATATTTATAATAACAATGGTATTTTTGCAAGTGCTGTAAACCACAAGAATTCCATTTCAAAAATGCTGTGGCCCCAGCATTATTGTCGCGTCCAACTTCGTATGCTTCAGGTGGTAATGAATTTCTAGTGCGTGTCTTGATTGAAAATTGGAGCATAAAAATTGTTTTACAAAATTCATACACACATACACATTTTATCCATGCAAATGCAGCTGAGCGCGCACACACATAAAACATACATATTTTATTTTTATGCATGTAGTGTTGTGTGCATTGTTTCTCCGTGTGTGTTTCTGTGTGTGTTTTTGTGTGTGTGTGAAATGAGCAAATGCAGTCGCGAATCACGCGCCGCTCGTTGCTGACATTATGCAAGCATAATGACATTGACATATTACCCGGCCCAAGCAGCCAGTCTGTGTTGTTGTGACATACTTTTAGGCATCCAACTCGTTTTAATATAGAGCAGAAAAAATCATAACAGAAAAAAAGAAATCACATTTCTTAAAAATCTTGTGCGGCATCATCATTAGGATGGCTGAAAAAGAGGCGTCTGCCAGCGACTCAAGTACAAGGCTCAAGGATCTGTGTCTGTGTCCGTGTCTCTGTCACTGTGTGTCCGCATCTAACTATAGCACTAATCTGGCTGCCTCTATCTAACAAACTTGCCTGTCTTTCGCTCGTTGGTAGTTCACTGCAACAAGTGACTTATTTTTGGCCTTACTTTCACATTTTACCTTTGACGTGCTCTGAGGCGAATGCATTTTAATGAGTGTGTCAAAGATACTGTTCTAAGTTTTTAAGAATGTTAATTATTGATTTTTTCAGTCTTGTATATAATACACACATAATTCATAATGCTTATTAAAGGTAACTTTTTATTTATTTTTTTTTTTAGTTTGGCTCACGCTATCACAGCTTTAGTGTGCCTTAATTTACAAAGCGTAACTAAGGTAATTACAACATTTCAGTTTTGGATTCATTTACACATATATTAAATATCTGTTTGTTCATCCTAAGCAAAATATCTTCAAATTCCAACTACCAGCTCCCACAGAAACTGTTTTAAATTGAAATTTGAACCATGATTAATTAAAGTTGCCTACTCAATATATACATATTATATGCCTGCAGGGGAAGTCAATTTTTAATGCCACCAAAATTTACAAGCTTTTTGGTGTGTATTTCATATTCCAATTTTATCGATTCATATTTATACCAAGATTTTAACCTACACAGAAATTTTGACTATACAATTGCTATAACAAGAGCTTAAGATTTATGTTTTAATGGGTTTTTCTACCGCCACACATTATGCCATAATTCTTAGGCATTGGGCGCAACTGTGAATTAATGGCTGCCAAGGAAAACAGAAATATCTTTCATTTAAACCGCAAAATTGTCTTATATTGAATATTTGTAGAGACAACAAAAGCAAAACTTTAGAGCAGAACAAAAGTTAAATTTACTTATCATTAAACAATTCTCGCATTTAGCATTTCACATTTTGAATCGGGAGTCACTAAGCGAATCTTCACGCTTATTTACTCTCATTTTCAAGTATTTCAATAGAACAAGCAACAACAACAGCTAAAGCAACAAGGAGCAGAAATGTTCTTCTAGCTGGGACCGCACATAATTCATGCTTGAGGCAATTTGAATGTCCAATAATCAGAAATGCCTCAAGTTTCTGTGCTCGCACTTTGGCCTGACTTTTATTGACTTGGCTTTGGTCGCTTTTTGATTTGATTATAAATTAAATAAGTGCCATGGCAGCAGCGCCATCAACTGAACCACAACCGTCGCCCACAACGAAGGTTGTCTGCTACGCAGCCCCTCACCCCTCACCCTTGCGGCTCACTTGATTAAAGTCTTGAGTTGCCTCGCTTCCTTTCTCTCTCTCTCTCTCTCTCTCTCTCTGTGTATGCTTCTGGCAGAATCAATAATTTATTGAACTTGGCCCTGACCAGCGTAGCAAACTTTAATTTAATTTCTAGCCAAATTTTAGCCACGGCGCACACACGGCGTATGCGTAATCTGAATATAATCAATGCATTGAATTTGGGCCAGGCCAGCTCATTTTACTGCATAAACATGCCATTGAAATGCTTTCTGTATATTTGCGAGGTTTCATTCTATTTTATATGTATATATATATATATATAAACATTTTTTTGTTTGCATGTCTGAGACGTGGCTTTGGTTAGGTGTCCTGATTTAAATATGTTAAACGGCTCATTCACAATGGGAATTGTTTTGTGAATATAGCCAAAAAAATATACTTTTGAAATTATTATTGAAAATATTTATCCAATGTTTTAAGATTTCAACTGGATTTTACTAAAGACATTAATAAAAATTATTAATTTTTTTTAATTTAAACTGTATTATGAGCAACAAATTCTATACGTAGTTGAATATATATTAAAGTGTTAATATAAGATATATTATTTTAATAATATTCAATAATATATTGAACATGTATATAAAAGAGATTTTTAAAATATATTTGACATTTTTATTCGCCAAATTCTTTTGTTGGCCCATTATACTTTTGCATAGGTGCCATTTCTATATTCACGTTTATTTCATGTTCTTGTTCTTTCGTCTGGTATTTTGAACAGCATTGGGGCTGTCTAGCCTGGCTTATAACTGTTCAATGCTTTTAGTTTGATATGGGTTTAATTTGCCAGTGAAATCGTGTGCCTCTTATGTACTTAAGATGCTGCCCAATTTAAAGCTGGCGCAGGACTCAACTGGCCCAACTATGAGTCCTGCCATTGGTCGGATTGGGGCGCACCTCGACAACACGCTTATTAGTTGCCTAACCAAGCTTTGAGTATTAGTGTCAGCTCCAATGCTGTGGCATTTATGTTCGAACAGACGGCCACGTGGAACCATAACCATAACCAGTGGTTGCCGCCTCTCCCCGCCCCCTTTCTGCTCTGTCAGATGCAGTGCTTGTCCCTTGGTTGCTGTCGTAAATGCTAAATGATGCATATTTCATGGGACTTACATGCTTTAGTGGCAAAAATTGCAATGAAGAAAATCAGTCAACACACGCACAATCCCCCCACACACACACACACACATAGGCACCCAATGTTGAACTCAAGAGTTGTTGATAAATTGAATTCGATGGACTTTCGGCTGTCGTGTGAGTTCATTGAGTTGCCAGGGTTTAAAATCAGGCACGACCTGTCCAACTGGCAGAGAATTATAAACGAAATACCGAAAGTTCAACCCCACATCTCTGCTGGTATTTTTTTCCTTTTTTTTTACATGCATAATACTTTTGGGATGTTTATAAATATTGAAATAGACGTCAATAACATTTTCACACGCTGTGCATGTTATTTTTTCACCCACGCAACACGCTTTCCTTTCTGTTTTTTTCAGAAGTATTGAAAGGTGTTGGGTTGCTTTTTTGGGGCTGCGTGCCAAGCATCTGCTTGGTTCTGTTTTGTTGTGCGTGTCGCACCCAAAATCTGTTAATAATGATGAATAAGAAGAAGCTGCACAAACAAAATCCTAACCAAAAGCTGACGCATTTGTGCGTGTGAAATATGTTTTGTCAACTTATTAAATATGCTCAATTCTTTCTTTCTTTTGGCTTTCGACTACGTGCTGCGGCATTTGAATGTCATGACGAGAAAAGGTTACCCTCGTACTGTGGTACCTAAATTGATGGTTAAATTATAAGGTGTGGTTGCGCTCACTGAGTTTGATATAAAGTGTGTAAATTTAGTGTTAAGTCTGGTAAATATATTACGAAAGAATTTCTTTATCTCGAAATTTTTACAGTCTCAATAGATTTTCTTTTGAGCTACATTGTTATTATTTTATTTACATATTTAAATGTGCAGATACATTAATTATCGCTGCACATTTTTAAAAATAATTCCCTCTCGAACATTCCAGCAGTTAATTAAATTCATTGCGTATACGCATTGTTAACTGTTTATAATATATTTAAGACCCGTTCGCCTGTGAATATTTTGTAATTGAACACATTGAGTTCATAATTGAATTGACATTAATTTCAATTTAATTTATTTAACATTAATGCCAAATTAACAATAACTGTACTGTAAACATTACCGAGCACACCGTGCATGGCTTGCACAACAAGTTACGTATACTGCCAGGAACTTACACGCCCACAGAAATAAATGGCCAGCCACACTCTTTGCCCTGGCAAGTGGTATCCATCTGACCGAATGGCCACCGTTTTTGGGGTAATTTTTCGACCGACGTGTGTTTATTATCAGTTGTAGTGTATGAAAATAGAGATGTTAAATGTATTTTGGTACGTCGGTTCAGGGTCTGCGTTCTGTGTTCTGTGTGCACTTATTTTTATGTAACTGAAAACAAAAAGATATTTTATCTATGCCAGGCGACAGCAGCCGTCTGTCCGTCTATTTGGCCCCATTGCGACGCTGTGTATTTACAGGTAAGAAGCATTGAAATGCGTCCGTGTTTTGTTTGCGAACAATCTGCTTTTTATTTGGAACTCTCGTTGGCGCCACCCGCTTTAATGGAGTAGACAACAACAACAACAACAACAACAATAACAGCCAGAGCAGCAACTCCGTTGGCGACACAAAACGGGCGCCAGTGACAACCCCTCACCCTCTCCTGAGTCGTCAGTCTCCTACCCCTATCCGTGCGTCTAGTATTTTTGTCTCTGCATTCAGTTTACGAGCGTTTCCATGGCTATCAGCGGGTGTGGGTGTGTGTGAGTCTGTGTATGTGTGTTTAATTATGCCATTAAATTTGTGCATTGCACTCATAACTTTTGTTAGCTGGCTTCGCCACCTTCCTTTTATTGCTGCAATTCTGGATATAATTTAAATTAATACGCACTTTGCCAAAGATAATTCAAACATTTGCCGTGGCAATTGCAAACAATTAATTTAATGACTAAATTCTACAAAAATAATAATATTTAAAGTCTATACCATTAAAAAAAAAATAATAAATTTTTTTTTGAATACCATATTTTTATGATTATTATATTATAACTATTGTAATACTGCAAAAAAAAAAAAATGAAAGTATACAGCATGCTTTTTTTTACCATTTTTACATTTTGTAAATATTTAGTCGGTAAAAAGAATATCAAAGTAGCCCCTGAAATTAAAACTAACACACATGAGAATTAGCATTTCTACAGAATTTCAGTACACTTAAACAGCTCGGCAATGTAAGAGCTCAAAAACACAAACAAAAAAAAAACATTTCACACTCCTTTAGATTTAAGAATAAAGTGTAATTTTATATAAAAAAAAACTTGGTTGTTTTGAATTAAGCCTGATACTGTGATTAAGCAAAATATTATAAACAAATCATATACAGAATATCTACATTAAAAACGCGATCAACAGCGACTGGCGATATGGCTGAGAAGAGAATCAAATTGGAATCGAACTAAAACACATTTAAATGACACTTAAGCATCAATATCTATATACATATACATATATACCTCACATATTACAATACACAAATACATGTACACACACACATACATACACACACATACATGTATACGCATATACATATACATACACTTGTATACACACATATTTGGAAAAGACTTGATGCAATGCACTTAACTAAACAAAACGGTCATCAATAACTCAATCAGGCCAAAAACAAAAAACTGAAGTACATT
>SCDY01002019.1:0-21872 GCA_004143825.1 Drosophila micromelanica | reverse complement strand
AAAATATATATGTGTTATATATATATTTATATATATATATTTGTATATATATATATATATATATATATATATATATATTTATTTTTACATTTAATTTGGTACAATAAAAAAAAAAAAAAAATAAATGAAATTTTTATAAAAAAAAATAATAATAAAAATTTGAATTTAACAACACTAATAGAAAATTCTCTAAAACGAGATTTTTTGTTCACATTTAGTTGTTCATTGGCTTTTTTTTACTTGTATTCTCTACTGACCAAAAGGTATACCTATGTATGTATTTTTTTGCTTTGGTAAAATTTGATTTTAACAGTTTATAAAATTTTGATTAAAAAAAAAACAACGTGAATATATTTATAGACTATATACATTTATGTGTAACACTTTTTCATTTATTGATTTGATAAGGCTTAGGCCTGGAAAATAACTGTGGCATGCAGTTTGTTTCTGTTTCTTTATTGCTGTTCACAACAACATGCCACGAATCCAATATTTTGTTGTTGTTTAAATTTGACACTTTTTAATTTGTTCAATGCTCTCAAGAGCTCTTTTTTTCGTGTGTATAGAGGGCTATAGTAAGCCGAAAGAAAACGTTGATTTTAATTTATTGTTAATTGTTTATTTCGTTTAGTTTTGCTGACATTCTTTTTTTTTGTGTTAAAATGTATATTGGACTGTAAAACCCCACATTAAATGAATGCATAATTACAGCTTGAGTTTTATTATTTTAACTGCCTCAGACCCGCATTATTAACTGTATGGTATTGTGGGAATAGTATCAAGATCAAGTTCTCTGATTGAATATCGTGATATGGACCACTGTATAAACGGGTTTGTTGGTAGGTATTATTATTGCTCGAATAATTAGTTTGTTCATTTACTTGGATACTGTGTGGCTTGAGTGAGAGAGTGATTGGGACGCAAGACTTGAATGCAGTTTCGCTTGGGTGGGTCAGAGCTAAACGTGGGTGAATCTCGTTTCGATTTGCTTGGCATTGTGTGGGTAACTTTCAACAGTTGGTATATTGTCGTGATCCGCTTAGAGTTGTGTACAAGTTGCACGTGTTTAATTTGTGAATGTTGTGTGTTTGTGTGCATCATTCGATTTAAAAAATTGATGCGTTTTTTCTTTTATTTTTGATAAGTTGCTTTAGTTTGCGTTATCTAGTGTTGGTAACAAGAAACCAATAGTATAGTAAAGAAGTAGAGTATTAGCTAGTTAGATCTTAAGATTTTAAGTATTATTCTTGTAGAGATTAGTTAAAACATATTTTTCATTAGTAATTTAGTGTTTAAATTGTGAAGTAGGTTAGAATTCTAAGTGTAATTATATGGATAGTTATAGACCAGTTGGTATATGTAGGATTGAAAAAATTTCTTTAAATTTTTATTATTATTATTTGTTGTTTTTTTTTTGTTTACATGTAAGCCTTTTTAATTATTCATACTGCGGCAACATTTATCTAAAAATAATACAATATTTTTCTATCTCTTTTTCCTTTTAAATATTGATAATCTTTTATTTTTCTTCATTGGCTTAATAATATTATTTCATGGTTGTTATTATTATTATTATTATTATTATTTTTTTTTTTTTGGTTTTGAAGACAACACTTATTGTTTAATATTTTGTCTGGTCGGACAGAGTTTTCTAGTGTGACAAATCTTGAATTCTTTTTAGATTTTATTGTTTATTTTGTTCTTGCTGGTTTTAAAATGTGGAGTTTTGTTTGTGTATTTGATACCGCACTTTGTGCAGTTAAGTAAGTTTTAAGTTTTTGTAAAATTGAAAGCTTTTTCGGGTGTTTCAGCTAAGGTACCAATTTGCTACAGGTTATCTAAGTGGAAATCGTTTTGCACTCTCTCTTGGTTCTTGTTTTTTTTTTTTTTTTTTTTTTTTTGTTATTGTTATTGCTCTAGCTCTTGCCCTCAGGCCAGGGCAGATTGAAAATCTGTTGAGATTTATTGTTGTTGGAAGACTACAGCTAAGTAAACACATGTTTATATATGTATGTACATACGAAGATGTTCATACAAATATACCATTAAGTGAGTAAGTGGATGAAATTGAAATATAACTGAGGTTCCAGTTCTAGGTCCAGTTTCTTGTTTCTTGATTCGAGTTTGAAAATTCATTGAACATTTGGGTTCTATTTTTGTTTTTCAATACGAAACTATTTACACGGTTTGGTTTTTCTATTGTTTGCTATTGCTAAAAGTTTAATGCCTAATAGTTGTATGTGTGTCTTCTGTGTCTTATGTCTACTTAAAAAAAAATACACCATACAATACACCAATATACATGATAAATATTGTTTTTATATTGTACCTACATACATACAAATGTATTTACACATTTTCTCATTATTTATGAATAGAACTACAATTAAGCATTTAGTTTGCTTTTTTCTTTTGGTTTTACTTTTTGCATAGTTTTGCTGGTCCAATTTCTGATTTTAAACATTGATTTTCATTTGATTTGCTTTAGTTTTTTATTCCCTTAGTTCTTTCTTATTGTTTAACACACAAATATATAAGTACACATTGTACATATCTAAATATGTATATATTTATATATATATATATTATGTATGCAGAGTATATGTACGCTTGTCGAAATAGGCGTGGAAACTTTTGTCTCAGAGTTTATATTGAAGTTATTGATTGAAATTTGAATAGCAACAATGTAAAACAACAACAAAATAGAAAAGTTTTCACTGTCTTTAATATTCATTAATAAACTGGGCATACGGTACATTGGTTTTTTTTTGTTTTTTGTTTTTTTTTTTTGGCTGAAATTCACGTTGCTAACCAAAATTAGCATATTCAATTGTGCAGCATACAATCTATAAATCCATTATACCTTAATTTCATTAAGGTTTTGTATATAGTCGAGTTGTGTTTGCTATTCCCACTGTAGCTGTTCGTATCCAAGTAAAACATTGGATTTTAGTTCAGATTGAAGTATTGTGTCTTTAGAAGCACAATCAACATAAATGCGGACTCGGCAAAAGGTATTGTATATATTTATATCGAGTAGCTATTTCAAATAATTTCACGGCTTCAGCTATAAAATGGTAAACTTTAACTTTAACTGTTGATATGTTTACCATATTGAAGTTAACTGCATGCTGTGGTTTGTAAGATATTATTTTTATTGAAGTCCTTAGACTTCAAGATATAATGCTTCAAATTCTGTTATTCAATTGATATCCCTATTATTTATTGGACTGTACCAGAACTTAAACATACATTGCCAAAAAAAAAGTTGGGAAAACTCGGTTCCAGCTTCCTTCGTAAAAATATAGCATTTCTCTAATTAAGGTATAGTTTTAAACATATTCTTTTGGTTTTTTTTATTATTGTGTTTTTGGTTACATTTTTTTTTTTTATTATAAATTTTTAATTTATTTTATTTTTTGGTTAGTCGGTAGTTTGTTGGTATAAAGCTTTAGTTACGCATGCAGTCATCGGTAAAAATGCTGTTGCATACTTTTGTGGGCGCACTCTGTCGAGTGCTTCAAACAATTAAAGGTTGCGCACATACATACACACATAGTAACACATACATATATGTACATACAATAACCACCGCCGGTTAATCGGCATGATAATCCAAAGTTTTGGCCTTAATGCAATTGCGCATATTGCATATTGAGGATCGATCGCAGCCATTTTTTTGTGAGTGTGTGTGTGTGTACGTATGGGTGTCGGTGTCGCACAAGTGACTAACATAAACACATCCACAGTTTTGACCATAATTGCATATTTATAGCCATAACGTAGCTAGTTTGACAATTCGCGTTCGGTTTCATTTTCGCATTTTGCTCGCTCATATTTCATTTTGTTGTTATGCAAATTTCTGTTGTTTGCACAAGATTTTGTGCTGGTGAGGGTTTAAGTGTGTGTGTGTGTGTGTGTGTGTTGGGGCCAGCAGCATTTGAAACCGTCAGCAGGCAGCAGCAACAACGGGTAGCAGCCAAAACGGCAGAATAAATGGTAAAAAGGAAAGAGAAAGAGATAGAAAGAGAGAAAAAGAAAGAAGAAAAGCACATATTTTAATTGGCATACAAGAATTTCAATTTCATGCGACTATGTGTCTGTCTGTTCGTGAGTGTGGGTGTGTGTGTGTGTGTGTGTGTGTGTCAATGTGTGTTCATTGCAAAAGAAAGCAACAACAAATCATATCACAAAATATACCAAATCAGATAGCAATAACAGTTAGCAAAAGGTAACGAGCAACTGCATCTATTCTCCTCCAGTTATTTATTTATAATTTTTTTTTGATTGTTTTTATTTTTCAGTTCCAAGCGCATCCAAATCGTAATTCGTTGCACTTAACGATACTTGAAAAAATAGAAATTCAAAAACAAATATACACAAAAATACACACATACAATATATTTATTTTATATATATTTTACTAATGAATGTGTAAAGGCTACATTTACGAGCACAGTAAGCATACATACATCGATAACAGTTTGGTTGTTTGTTCGAGCTATGTAACTACACACATTCAGTAAACTTTGTTTAAGATACTTATTCAAAATAGTTGTACATCAAATTGGCTGTAATGCAATGTTATATTTTATGGAATCCATTAAAAAAATTTATGAACAAAAGTTTTTTTTCTTTTGTTCTTGTTTAACAAGCACTATGAAATTTGAATAAAAATAACTTTTGTTTTTAAATTAGTATTTTAACATACAGAGTAAACCATACACCTACATACCCTGAAAACTTATTACAACAGCTAAAAAGTGGACGTTTGTTTTCTGAATATCGCTCCAATTAACTAGTTAAATTTTAATTTGTTAATTTTAATACTTTTACAATCTGACTGCATTTACAGGGTATATATGTGTGAATAAAAAAAAAATTACAACTAGTTTAATTCCACCAATGCTTGCTGTATACAGGCAATAAAACATATAAACATTTATAACAAAAATAATTTTAAAAAGTAGTAGAAATAGTTCAAATATCTTAAATACACGCGCTCAAACATACACAGACACAGACACACACACACACAAGCACAGACAGGAATATGGTGTTTTTTTATGGCTATTGAGCAATTTATATGAACTTATTTATTAGTTTATTAGTACGTCTTTGATTTTTTAGTTGCTAGTGGTCTTGTTTTCCTTTGTTTTTCTATTTGCAGTTAAAAGTAGTTTTAATTTTCATCACAGCTAACGTTAATTTTATTTTTGTTACTATGATAACTAGTTTGTTTTTTATTTTGTTTTTTCGTTTTTAATTATTTATATCAAATTTCTTGTCACCGATTCAGAAATTTTCAAAAAGAAAAGTAAAAACAAAAACAACAATTTATCAGAATTATAATTTTATTATTTTTTGTTTTTATTTTTCGATTAAAGTTAAATTATGTTGTAGTTATATTCAGTTATTAATTTGAATTTATTTATAAATTTAACACTATAACACATTTTACATTTGCAACATGAATTCAACATACACACAGATTTGGGTTTTATCAGATCTTAAGCAGACCTATTGTGATATATATATTTTTTTATATTCAATTTTTTCTTTTTTGTTTTTGTTTTGATTTTTGTCTATGAAGAGAAAAAAAAAAACATATTACTTGTATATAGCCACACATATGTACATACATATGTATGTATTAGGAAGTACATTGAATGTAAATCTTACAAATTAAAACACTCGAGTTGCATCTCTATTTGATGTAATATTAAATCCATCGTAAGAACTCTTTGCGCGCACAACTTCACACAACTTCTTTGTGGAATTGAGCAGCAAGAGGGGAGTTTGATTTGTTATTGTTGGAACCATCATGCAAGTAGGAAACCCAATTCTTGGATAGTCTCGGTAATACTTATGCGGATATCAAGGGGGTACTCACTGACAGCGAGCGTTGAGTGGCGACAAATGCCTGTAAATGCCTATTAGCAGGAGACGCCCTGCTTGGCCACCGTGTACCAGGTGCTGACCGTCACCAGCGAGGGTGAGTCCGGCGTGTTGGGCAGCTCCGTATTCGGTTGGCCGGCAATGCCATTGCTTTCCGGTGCTTCAACTACAAGGCCATTGGGCGGCAAAGGCGGCGGCAGCGGCAGCGGCGCAGTTGCTGCAGTTGTTGTTGCTGCTGATGCAGCTGTTGTTGCTGCAGCTGCTGTTGCCTTTGGCGGTGCTGCAGCTGCAGTTGCTGCCTGAACTTGCTTGCGATTGGAACGCTGCTTGTGCTTGTTTTTACTTTTGGCTGGCTTGGACGGCGCCTGGACTGGCAGCTGCTGCGGATGATGGAAGTGCACGGGCTGCGGCGTGTGCAGATCGCGACCCACCTGCGGCCCCACCTGCGGACAGCGAAAGCGTATCGCCTGCTCGTTGGCCACATTAAGTTCCGGCCAACGCGACCTGGCGCTGGGATCCTGCTGCAGCTGGCGCTGGTGCGGCTGCTGATGCTGATGCTGATGCTGATTTTGCTGTCGCTGCTTGCACTTGCTGCGTCGCCGTTGGCGCGACTTTGAGTGCGATTTGCGCAGACGCAGCGCTGGCTCCGTTTGGGGTCGCTGGCAGTGCCGGCAAATGAAACGACTGCGCTGGGGAATCCCCATCAGCAGATGGCCCCCGTTTTCATGCTCATCCAGGTCCTCCTCGTGCTCGTCCTCATCCTCATCCTCATCCTCGTCGTCGTCATCATCATCATCATCATCATCATCATCACCATCATCATCCTCATAAATGTTACGTCCGTTCAGAGCGCGGTGCCTGTGGTAAGTTTTGTGCTTGTTGTTGTTGTTGTTGCTAGTGCAGTTGTTTGGTGTTGTTGTTGCTGTTGTTGTTGTTGTGCTGGCGCCATCCATGTCAATGACATGACAGCACTTGGCTGCCCCCTGATGCCTTGTGCTATGTATTTGTTGCATTTGTTGTTGTTGTTGTTTCGTCTTGCAGTTTGACTTACGTTTCTCTGGTTGCGTTTGCTGATGCTGTTTGTGTTGCTGTTGTTGCTGTTTTGGCTGTTGACTGCGACTACGTCGCCGTCTGCGAACCGTATACTCATCGCCCTTGTCAGTCGGATATGGTCAGAATGCTGTATCAAACACGGACATAGATCTGGATATAGCCTCATCATTCCGGCATGCCTCCAAAAACTCCTCCAGCGTTACAACGCCATCGCGATTGATGTCCATTTTCTGTTGATCAATTTATATAATTGAAAATGAATTGTGATAAGAATAAAATCGTTTTAACACCTTTAACCAGCCAGTTGTGAAAGTCGAAAGGGATCTTAAATTATATTATAATGCCATCACAAGCTAGAGTGTTAAAGCATTCACATCTGATCCGATAAGGATAATACTTGGCATATATCCGTTTATATACATTTATATTAGTTAGCATCATTGTGACCTTTTTTTTAATAATTAAACTAAACTTACATGAATAAAGATATGTTTAATAAATCAGAAATATAGTATATAATATTTTCCCACTTTAGTCTTTAACCTACTTCAAAACCTAGAAAAAAATTGTTAATAATTCTGCTCCCTTTTTTTATAATTCGCCTTTTTTTAAATAAAGTAATTTTTGATATTTTGGTGCGATTCGATGTTTGGTTAAAACTAAAAAATTTGAATTTTGGTTCAAAAGGTTTTGGACGGATTTTATTAGTCCATATAAATATTTAATTACTAAAATAAAAATTGTCGATAATTTAGCTGCTTTAAATGACAGTGGCTTTAATGCGAATGTCAAATATCTGGCCTAGTTAACAACGGTCCACGCATTTGACGTTCTTTATTCATTTTGCAGAAGCTGGCGTTTCGTCTGAATAAGGACTAAGATGAGGCATTCAACAGGATCAGAGCCGCTAATGACAATGCGTGACTGGCAAGCCAAACGAAGCAAACCAAGTGAACGGACGACAGAATCTGGGCAAATAGACCGAGTGACGACCATGTCCATTCTCAGTTTTGCTCGCACATTCTATTTTTGTCCTTTCATTTGCACTTTCACTTGGTGTGCTGTCTGGCGAAATGGCCAACAAAAGACATACATAATTTGATTTGCATAATGCAGAGTAACTAAGCCGCCAGTTTGAGGCGAAGCGCAAATTGAAATTGCATAATTAACATAAGTAATGCCAGTTGTTTGCTATGCTGAACCGAACCGAGCCGAACCGAACCGGACTGAAACAAACCGAACCGAACCGAACCGAAATGAAACGAACCGAACTGAAACGAACTGAATTGAATTGCTGTGGGACAATTGTGTGAGCACTCACCTGAAAGATGTGCTCCACCTTGCCCTTGATCTTCTCCTCCTCGGGGCACTCGTCGGGCAGGCGGCCCATTAGCTCGTATATGGCAGTCACAATGTCAGTCATTTCCTCCCTCGTAATGAAGCCGTCGCCGTTGATGTCGTACAGCGAGAAGGTCCAGCGCAGCTTTTCCTCGACGGAGCCGCGCGACAGTATCGAAAGTCCTTGAACGAAATCCTGTATCAAATGAAAAATACAGTAACCATAAATACACAGTACATATTACAAATGCAGATACTATGATAAACAGATCTACACTGCAGCATAAAAATTATCATAACAGAGATAATGAAATGAATAAATTAATTGAAAAATTCAGAAATAATACATTTAACATTTATATTGTGAAGCAAATCAATGATACTTCTTTAGGCAATGTAAAATAGCTTAGCCAATTAAATAATTATAAGTTACAAGTTATCATATCATCTATCTATCTACAAGATTCTAAAATTTTGATTTTTTGTAGTGTAGAGAAACACACACTGAGACAGACGGGCACTCGAAATGTGAATGCGACACCGGAGCCAAACAAAATTGAAAATATGTTTTAAGAAATTGCCCGTAAGCCGCAGCCTGTGAGCACGTAGGAGCTGCCCCTCGCTTCCCCTCGAGCTAAGTCGAGCAGTGCCCAGCTAAGAGCTGGTGCTTCCACGACGTAAGATACTGCTGAAGTGGACATTTATTTCAGTGCTTTGTATGACAAATGTGTCTAGATAAGAACTGGCAAGTGGAAAAAGTTGTACAACTGTGCCAGCTACAATCGAGTCGAGAATTCCACATCCGATCTGTGTCCCGGGGGAGGTGTTCGAGCTGAACAACTGATGGCTTAGACGCGGCCAGGAGCAAACTTGGCTTCCTTTGCATCTCTGCTTGTTATACCCTGAGGTTGTCTTAATATATATGTATGTATATGGAACAGACAGAAGGAGGCACCAAAAACCATTCCGCTGTTTATCATTGTTTGCTTTAAGTATTTCTTATAAAATTTAAGATGAAACTCTGATTTTGACATACTCTTTATAAAGTACAAAGAGATATGACCATATCAAGAAGCATGCTTGTGGTAATAGGGTGTCTGTCAGTCGGTTCAAATCGAAACGAGCATTTCTATTTGTTGGTCCATTTGTAGTTGTGGCCCATTTGGACGGTTGAAGTGGGCGCTGGGCTTGGCTGATTTATCAATGTGCAAGGCACGTGACAGAGCCAACCAAAAATATCGCTGCCTATTTTCGGGCGTTGCAGCCCGGACGCTGACAAATGTGTGTGGTCAAAAGCACGAATGAAACTGGAGCTGGATTCTCTCTCAGCTGCATTTATAAATGCGCAGTGGATAAAAAATAGAGCACTATAATAAACAGATGTACATTTGAGATAAAACCAAAATATAGCGAACAAATAAGCAGCAGTTTCTCTAAGCCCTCTTCCTTTAAGAGCCATGTGATTATCCTCAAATTTTAGTTAACACTTTTATGTGGGAAAATTAAACATTTACCGCGTGACATTTTACACAAATCATATAAGGGGAAGCATAAATCTTTGTTATTCTTAATATCTTTGGAATTTAATTTTGAAATAAATGGGCCGCACTTTGTCTGGATACTTCCATGGCGGTATCAGGTATTTGCGTATCTATATCAATTACTGTGTTTCCTGGCTATCTATCTCGACAACAACTCGGTTTGCCATTTGCTAGTCGCCGGTTTAAAGTTGAAGTGAGGTTGTTGTTGTTGCTGGAACACAGTTGGCAATTTAATAAAATCAACTGTCGTGCAAATCGTGCATAAAACACCTTGCAACAATTTGTGAGCTTAATTGAAAAGCGGAAGTCTACTTAGTCAGCCGTCACTCGACACACACACACACTCAAACACACACACAGAGGTTGTGCGGGGTGTGCACACATATGTGCTTTATATGGAAAACGTGCCTTGTAGTCATTACAATTTTAGGTCATTATTCACAAGCGAAAATGGCGACCGGGCAAAAAGGCAAAGGCGAAGCTCGCGATATGCCTTGTTCCGTGGCCAGATAAGCGAATGTCTCTCAGTAGTAGTTATGCTGTGTGTGTGTGTGTGTGTGTGGGCTTATAATGCTGCAGTTGGCTGTCTTTTGTTTGGCCTGTCTTTGCTTTATATCGCACTTGTGTCTTGGCTTGGCCACCCCGGCGAGTTGGCGGTAAAATCGCCATAATTCATCGTTTCAATGGCAACGCCAGCCAACACGTGCTGGCATTGTGCTGGGTATACACCCACACCCACACCCACACCCACACCCACAGCCACACTCAGAACCACCCCGCTGGCACATTTAGCATAACCAATGGGCGTGGCGCTTGTGCCGGAAGTGAAGTTCATGTTCGGACGTTGGCAGCGAACAGAACTGCAAAATTATTTGCAATTTGCATGCGAAGTGCTGCCCGCCGCTCACCCACCGCCATTTGCCACGTTTTGCATGCGCATATTTATTTGATTTCCGTTTTTTCTTCTTCTTCCATTCGCTTTGTTCGCCTGCAATAGAAATGTTGACAATGACAGCAACAACAACAGCAACTGCAACTGCAACTGCAACAGCAACTGCGACAGCGACAGCGACATGAACCGCACCGCACGCGAGAGCAGATTGAGATGGGCGACTGCAGCAGCAGCAGCAGCAGCTGGGACCGCACCAACCCGCAGCAAACCACCCCATCCATCACCCACTGCATTTTATTTCAATTTTGAGACATTTCACTTGATTTTTTGGCTTTTGTTTCGCTCGTTCTGCCATTTACATTTCCACTGCAAGCGCGGATGAAATACCAACAGTTTCGGCGCTCGAAAGTAGGCAATGGAAAATTTAATTGAAATGGAAATTAAACAGTCAACGTGTTTTTTGTCGCTTCCGGCTGCTATACGAAAAAGATCTCAAGCTGCTGTCACGCGTCTGTTCGTTCTTATGCTATTAGCCATTTGAAAGAGAACAAATTAAAAGATGCTAAATTATTTCTGACGCAAAAGTATCTGTAAGTTACAAATATATTTACCATATTTACTATATATTTGTAAGATGCTAAGGGAATTTAAGAAACAAAATTATCTCGCATATACCTAGGTATATGCGAAATAAACAAGATTTATAACTATATCTATAAAATAAAAAGTAAATTTAAGATTTAGCAACAGTTTTCTGTAAACTTTAAAATGCTTGATCTGTGAGATACAAAAAATAAGTTAAAAGAAAATATTAACGAACTCGAACGTCTTGCTTAATAATAATTATTGAATGAGTCCTATTAACATAAATTAAAGAGTGTGGATGTGCTTATTTATGGCTCTTAAATCTGTGCGTCTCATGCTTAAAGCTTAAATCCGTGGCTGTCTGCCATCGCCAGGATCTAGTGTCCTGGCAAGTTTGCGACCCATCAATGACAAGTACTTTTCAGCGTTCCAACTTGGCAAAACTTTTGCCCCACATGAAAGCAGACTGATGTACAGTGAATAGGCGAATATAAAACAGCTCAATAGCGTGTGTGTGTGTGTGTGTGTGTGTGTGTGTGTGTGTGTGTGTGGGAAAAATGAAATAAAACTCTGAGGAGCTTGTCGTATACACATTACTTAGTTGCACGTGTACGTTTAACTACAACTTTGTAAATAACAACTTAAGTCTGGCTAGCAGCGTTTTATGTTATAGCGCTGACATTAGGTCAAAGGACTTTCATAGTTCTTCCCGATATGTTGTTACTGGGAAACCGCAGCTAAATGAGCTGCGTTATACGCGTCTTGGCATTTACCGATGCTGCTGCTGCTGCGGCTTGTTGTTTCTTTTGAAACATTTTGCAGCACCATTTGGCGCCAACCACGCAAGCAGCTCCACCCACACACACACACACACACACCAGGACATGGCCACAGGCCAGCGAGGACCAACTCGACTGTGTCGTGGAGTTTCAACTCAACTGTCAGCCATATTTTATGCTTAAAATGTCTAAAGTAATTTCATTGTACTTAAGCGCTTTTTGTTGCTGTTATTGTTGCTGTTTGGAGGGGGGATATGGGTCCTTTGGCTGCTTTGGCCGTCGTCTCAGTTGGGTGACCACTGAGCCCACCCATCAACTACTAAGCGAAACAGCGAAATTTTCTCCGCTTCATTGTCCGACCGGACCGAGGAGAGTACATAGCTAAGTATATTAAATTGAATTATTTGCCAAGTGCTTAGGCGCATTAAAATGTTCGAATGCCCAATTGGCAACATTAACTTCAGGCATAACTCTTTTAAGTCCAAAGCCAAATCTGCTCTTAGCTTCTATTGCCATCCACAACTGCACAAACTCTCTGCTCCCAAAATTTATATACGCTCTTACTTTAACTAACTGTGTTTTATGCGCTTTTCAACTCGAACAGTAACTTGATGCCGCTCGGTTGCCCCTTAACAACTTCGTCCACGTTTAGGACGGACATTAAAGTTGCACTTAAGCTGTTCCTAACTTGTGACAACATCATTGCAAAATATGCTTAAACTGTTTTTAATAGTCAGCAAGTTTTAAATCCATCTATGTAATTAGAAACATAATTACTCAAAAACTATAGCCATATAGCCATGTTTGTTGCAACGGTTTCTAACAGCGCAAGATAAATTAAATATTTTAAAATACAGCTATTTAAAACGGGCAAAACTATTTAATAATGTGTCATTAACGTTTTCTTCATTTAATACATTGATAATTTTCAGACATTTCTAAAAAATAAAATGTTAAAAACGTTCTGGTATCGATAACCTACACCAAAATCGATAATTTGGTACTCTGGAAATCGATAACAAGGAATTTCGCTTTTTGGGATTACGTTAAATTACTTATTTTGTTTTAATTTGTTATTCACATTGTTTATTATAACATACCTCAAAGCTGACAATGCCGCTGTGATCCTGATCCAGGGTATTAAATACGTAATGTGCGTATAAGGTTGGATTTGCTGTAGTTGTTGTTGTTTGTTGTAAATGAAAACAAGAAAAGAGCTGCGTTAAATGTGAGTGTACAAATGTTAAAAGCCAAGACATAAAAGTCTACGACTTTGACTTTCAAGTTAAAAAACTTTTGATTATATGCGTTTACATCAACTGTTAACTCTACAAGAACACATACATATGCGTATTGACATTTAAATACATAACAGACATACACACACACACACACACACACACATACAAGCGATTACATTTGTAAATGCTTCGTCAGCGTCTTCGATAAACTATGCGAGAACAACAAAAGCTGAGTGTGGGAATGGGAACGGGAGATGTTGGATGGACATGGGAATGGGAATGGCAATGGGAATGGGCATGGCAATGAAAGTAAAAGTGAAAGCGAATAAGCAAGTGAAAGTGAAGTTTTGTGTTTTATTTTTGTTTTTTTGGTTTTTGTTGGGCTGCCAGCATAAAAAGATGGCGATGCAAACGCTGCTGTGTCATTGTTGGGTCAAAAGTTTTATGGGGGTCTCAGACCCTGTTGTCCCTGTCCTTCGGTGAACGCTGTGCACTTGCGACAGGCTCAACAGTCAACCCAACAACAAAGAAAAATTTGTTGCAACTTAACTTTCGTTTTGTCGGCCACAAAGTTTGTGTTTATCACCCAAAAAGTCAACTTGGCTCGCAACGGAAACGGAACTTTCGACTTCCATCTACGACCCCTCGTCTCCCTATTCCCAGAAATGTGCTTAGCCAATTATCAGGGTGTGCAAGGGCGCTGATAAGTTGCCAAATGCTGCATGTGTGATGTGATAGATACCCCTTGCCAGATGGCAGGGCATACTCTACGCCAGGCAACGTATGTGACATGAAATGCAAGCTGATTTCTGGACACTTAACCGCTGAATTGTTACTGTCCGCCCACAGCTCATATTGGGGAAATGTACGCCCCGAGGCATCTTTAAGGCCAGCTTTACTGCAGCATATCAGCACTCTAGCACTCTGTGGGCCACTTGACTGAAATGTCCTTATCTGGCTATCACATTACATTTAGATTATTGCGGCTCTTGTACTCGTTTCCCCTTTTATGATTATTACTTGATGGGTGCGCGGCTACAGTTGGAAGCTTCCCTGTCAGCTGCAGCTGCAACTCCTGCCTCAAGTTCGATTGCTGCCACTTTATGGGCGCACAATGTTTACACCTCTCTCTCGGAGTCGGACAAAAATGCAGTTCATAAAACGGAATTTGCTCGTCTTGCCAAATGTGTGGCAGAGAGAAATTTTATTGATGTGCTTGCTTGCCTGTGGTTTGCGCCTTAACGGAGTGGGTGGTGGTGTGGCCGGGTGGCCGGGTGGAGGGCGGATTGCGGGACGCCTTTTGCGTACTGCCAAAAATGTATTTGTCAAAGTTTATTGTCGCTGTTTGATACTTAATGTGTTTTTATGACGCATGACGCACAGACAGGCCCACAAAGCACAGCAAGGTCAAAGCTCAAAGGCAAAGATAGCACATGCTCTTGTTGTTGTTGTTGTTGTTGTTGCCGCTGCTGCCAGAATTGTTTTTGCTTTGGCCAATCAAAATGACTGCAAATGTGTCATGTAAAAATTGTTATAAAATTTGCGCTGAAAATTCGCAACACGACATCAAGAAAACGCCACAATGTGTGGATAAAAAAAAAACAAAACGCGAAGCTGGCAACTGAAGCGGCATTGGGCTGGTAACTAGGAGCTGGGAGCTGGGACTGCGACCAAAAGTGATAAATCACCAAGTTTGATGATGATTTTTTTCTTCTTTTTTGGGATGTAATTTTTTTTTTTTTTTTTGGCATTTTTGGCCTGGCTGTCGTCTCATATTAGGCAGCGGCTGCGAAGTTTTCGGAGTGGCAAAGCGGCTTATCAAAATAAAAAATGATTTCATTATTTATTTTTCATCAGATAGCTGAGGCGCAGCATGTCTCGTATTTATTCCGCTTTTTACAAGCATTTCCGCCTGTCGCTGCCAATGCTTGTTTGTCAGCTTACCGCCGCCCCCAGCCTCAGCCTCAGCCCCATCCTCAGTTCCAGACCAATCCCTCAACCCAGCCTCAATCTGAAGCTGCTCAAACTGCTCCCCAATGTGAAGGCGCAGCTTTCATGCTAACATCCATTACCATGTTCCATCTTCCTTGTTGTGTTCCCTCTTTGAAAGGCAGCCAAATAAGTTTATTATAATAATTTAGTGCCAAACATGTGTAGCAATATTTCTGTGTTTTTTTTTTTTTGCTTCATCCTGACCGAGGGGATTAGTGCATGACGGCCAAGCCAACAACGAAAAAAACCCATACACAATCATGGGTTTTAAGTAGAATTTATTGTGGCCCAAATAAGAGTGTGTGTGTGTGTGTGTGTGTGTATATGTACATATATGTGTATCGTTGATACTGAAGTTTCTATATTCTCTGCATTGCACGCCTGCAATATTCCATTGGGTGACTAAAGACATCGCAAATATAGGTAAATTCCCAGCAGACAGTTAATCTTCGTCAGAACAGCTTTAAGATACACAAAATGGGAAAACACTGACTATCTAGGCAAGAGTTTTAGTTTTAGTTTTAGAACTGTTTTGTGTCCAACGTGAATGTATCTTTCAGATTATACAAATTTTTATCGTCAGATAGAACTTTTTCAAATCGGTGATTTTGTTCATTTGCACGAAATTTATGAATAGGAAGTCATTCTAGTGGTTAGTTTGTCTGTCAGTCAGTTAGTCAGTTACTGTCCAGCAGCTCATTATCCACGCCTCAATTTGGCTCGCCTCGGCCTGGGACGCTTTGTGGTAGGGCTTTTATTTATGGCAGCGGCCGCGTGTTAAAAAGTAAATGAGAAAATTTACTTGCTATTCAAACGAGGTCAAGTGGGTGGAATAGGTGGAAGGTGGCTTGGTCCTGGTGCTCGTCCTGTTCCTGGCCCTGCCCAGTCGCGACTTGTGAAACATGATTTTGCTTTTTATATTTATTTGCTAATTTGCTCACTCAAACATTTCAGTGTTTAAGGGCGAAGGGTCCGATTAAATTTACTCGAATTCAGCCTTTTCTCGCCAACTCTTTCAAAAGGGTCAGTTGATGGTCATGTGCATCTATTTATCAATGGCCGCCCCATTTTCAGCGAAACAGACTCGGCCTCGGTCAATGGCCATTGCCGTTGGCCTTTGTTTTTGGCCAACCAACGACAAAAGAGGCAATAATAACGATAATACACGCTAGTACATGCCGGCAATGACATTGCCATCGTCAATGCCCATGAAACTGGCAATGAAATTGGCATTAGCATCAGCCAATTGTGGGCTTCATTTGAATGCGGGCCATTCAGACGATGCTCCATGTTCACTGGATTGATAATAGATAACAATAAAAATCAATTGAGCCGCTTGCCGAATTTATGGATCAACCTAAACATCAATGGCCATGTCGAGGATTATGTTTCGGTTAGTTTGCCATTCCGAGCTAATAAACTGGGCTCGGTTGAAGTTTGAGTGATGTGTGTAGTGAAATTTTTTGATGTAAAATTAAGAATGTACAATGTCAATTTTCATGTTTTTCCTATATATTAAAACAAGTAGGATAAAATAAAATTTAAATTTAATTATAAATATCATAATATCAATATCAGATATAGGTAATTTTTTTTAAAATTTTATCAAAGTAAATAAATATATTGTGTGGCTTTCTGCTATATGTTTATAAAGGTATAAATGTGAAATATATAACTATGTTTTCTTCGTTTCTTATGTTTAATTTTGTGTTATTGGGTAAATTTTAAAATTGAAATATATTTTTTTGTAACTACATTTCATTTTCCCATTGAAGACTTTCATAAATGTCTGTCTTGTATTGTTTGTTAAATCAACTTAAAGTGATTAAGCAATTTATAATTGAGTCTGCAAAATCAATAGAAATGGATTGAAAATAGAATAATTTGTTTTCGCACAAATTATGTAACAATTGAAATTCAAATAAAATAACATGCATGTTGTAGTTACATTTAATTGTCTTTAAATTTATTCATTTGGCCAGAATACATGAATTTAAACAACTAAAACAAAGAAACTAAAGTAGTAATTAAATGAAGTTCGTTGAGATAGAAAATTGCAGCTTAAATATTTTTGTTTATTTATGGCACACAATCACTCACAATACACACACACACTCACACACACACACAAATATATATATTTTAATAGGTATTACATATAGCTAACACTTATATTGGTATATATATGTATATATATATATATATATAACACACATCAAGATCGAAACTGAAATTGAGTTGCAGTTCTTTTTGAATTTTTGAATATTTGAATTTTGTTGCTTTTGATGGCGCTGAGCGTGTGTAAGTTGCGATGAGATCTGATCTACAAGCAATGGATGTAGACATATATGTAGATATATATGTATGTATGCACGGCTATCGAAATTTGTTGTTATCATATTTGTAATCATAATTGTAATTGCAATTGTGTATTCAATAATGGAAGTAAACAAGAAACGAGTATATAGGCAAGCGTTAGTAATTCACTAGTTCAAGTCACAAATGTTAACGAAACAAAGTATACTGTACCGCACGAACCTCCCTGTGGAAAGAACTGCGAGTAGATCACTTTGAAGGTATCCTCCTTGACGACGCCCGTGGGGCATTCAGCCTTAAATCCGCGATAAATTCGTTTGATTTCGTCCTCTGTGAAGCGGGTGGCCCGACTCAAGGCGCTCAGCGAGTCTGGTCTGTAGCGAGCCGGCGTCTCGAATTCTTCTAGTTCGGAATCTGCAAAGTCACGGATAGACCAAAGCACAGGAAACGCACAGGGAGTGAGCGAGAGGAAGAGAGAGAAAAAACGAGAAAGAGTGAAAGCGGTCATGAGTGAATTTTGTTTATCAAGCAGAAGCTGTGGGATATTTTATAATATTTTTAATTTTCAACTACAAGCAAAATGAATTCTAATTAAAATAAAATATAAAGCCCAAAGATCAGTTCTCAGCATATATAAATATTTGTATATAAAAGATCTTGGAGTATTTTAAGCATTATTCCAGGGCGAAACTAGTTTATTTAGATTTTTGGTTTTGGGCAAAAAATAATATACAAATTACAAGTTATCATAAAAAGTATTCTAAAAACAAATGTTTTATTATTTTTTTAATTTAAACGTTTCTCCATTTCCTTAGAGTAAAAGAGAACCAATAAATTGGTACGTTTTTTTTTGCTGAATCTTGAAAAGATTTTAAAATCCGCTTGGTTGTTGTTTTTTTTTATACATTAAAATTAAAAGTTTCTTTCGAAACCAAAAAAAAAAAAATAAAATAAATAAATGAAAAAGACTTAAACAAATAGCCACAAGGCATGTCAGATTTCAATGTATTATTTTTCGTTATATTTTCCTCATTAGCCAGAGCAGGCCTCAAATGCCCCACTCGAATGAAGAGTTTCCTTATCATTGCTTGTCTCTCATCTGTCTTTCTGTCTAACCGGCTTGTTTGCTCAAGAAGCCGTCTGCATGCACACACACACACACACACACACACACACACCACACACACACACACACACACACACACACACACACACACACACACACACACACACACACACACACACTGCCACCAACCACACACCAACACCTCAACACCAAACACACAGCCAAACACACGCAAAAGTTGGCGCGATTTTGATCTTTTGAGTCGCTGCAAGCGCTGAATCGACTTGCAACTTCCTTAAGTACTTTTCATGTCGCTCAGAAAACTTTTGCACGGCTTTTCATGTAGTTTTTTTTTTATATATATATGCATGTATATATATATTTTTTTCTTATTTTGCATAGGCCGTGGATGAAAAAATCAGAGTAACTTTTGAGCATGACAAAGCGACTTTGCGGCAGGTAAATGCTTCTTTTTGGCTTTGTGCTAAAAAATCTTTGTGGCTGCTGTAGAGCCTCAATTTTGGTTAATTAAAAGTTTTACTCAACTCGTAAGTACACACACCCACACACACACACACACACACACACACACACACGCTAGCAGCTGCAGGCAGTCAGTATGTGTGTGTGTGTGTGAGCCCAAGTTGCCCAAAAGCAGGCAACACTTTTCGCGCGCTTGACAAATGGCTGCTTAAAAATGCATGAAACACGCGCAGCGACCGAATTCGGGCAGCGTGACGAGGGGGGAGTGGCAGGCCATCAACTATTTGTTAGTCACGCCCATATTTAGCACAAGCTCGCCCAGCTTGGCTTGGCTGGGCAAGCGCCCGAAGTCATGCTTGCATATAAACGAGTACTCGCACTCGTTTTGGGCATATTCAAAGCATGTAATACTCACATTGCATCGCATACATGAAAAAGAGAACTATGCATATCGCAAAAGCTTTAAATCGGAGAGCATGCAAAAAGGTTCGTAAAAAATATAATTGTTTTTTTTTTTTTGAATTACTTTTTAATATATATCGCTTTTTGGACTAATTACGAAATAATTCGAGTATTTGCTCCAAGTGCCTGCCGGGTATTTTGCTGTGAAATTGTTAATTCCTGTGTGCACATACCACATACCAACAAATATTTACACACACGCACACCCAGCGTCATGCATATGCAAATGTTTTTTGTTTAATATGCATTTTCTTTCTGACCAATAGCGAAAAAAATAGAAAAACAAAACAAAACAAAAAAAAAATTAAAGCGCCTGCAGCAAACAAAACCCAAATGGGATCCAAAAAAAAATAAAATCATTTAGTACATTTTGTGTGGATCTGACGTTAAAATGTAGCTTTTTAATAACCCCCTATTTTCGGATTGTAGCCGGCGGTAACGGTAAAGATATTTGACAATTGTAAACAATTGTAAATGCTGCGACTAAGAAATATCCTGCAAATTAAAAAAATGTATATTTAATATTTATTATAAGCTACATTCCCATTCTAATCGCATTCGATTGCGTTTCATAAATTTGAAACCCTAATAGATACATATATGTTATAGAGATATAGTTTAGTAATATACTTTCAATGCAGATTAGATTTGCTGGCATTTGCATAGCTCTATGCAACACATTCTTTATTGGCCAGACGGAAATGGGCTCTCATACCTGCTGTCAGGAGTTTGGTATCAGAGCTGTCTGTTCATATGAAATGCAATTTTAGCATTTTCTTTAGCCTCTGGCTGTTCGTTATGTGTTTTTATGGTTTGCATTAAGCTCGTTGCTGCTGCTGCGCACTTGTACTTGCTTTTATAGCTGTGCATTTCTCAACGGGGTGAGCTGTGAGTTGCCACACAGCTAGCCAGATTTGCCACACACTGTGGCAACTGTTGACGAAATGCATTAATTCGAATATATATTCATGTGCTGTTTGTTTGGCTATTATTTAGTTAGTTCTATAGTTGCCCCAAGTGACATTTTTATACCTGTCTGTTGTCTGTTGTCCGCTGTCCGTTGTCCGTTGTCTGTGCCTGTGTTTGCATTTTATTATCAGTGCGCAAACAA
Source organism: Drosophila micromelanica (assembly GCA_004143825.1). Lineage (NCBI taxonomy): Eukaryota > Metazoa > Arthropoda > Insecta > Diptera > Drosophilidae > Drosophila > Drosophila micromelanica. The sequence goes on along the minus strand of SCDY01002019.1, from coordinate 1,115 downwards.
GTAGCAGCCGAAAAATATTCACACAAAATGTCTAAATTATTTGCGAGCATAACAAAGCTGTTTGGTGCGACCTCGACCCTGTTCGGGCGCCAGTGTTAAAGTTGTGATCTCAACCAGAGTACAAGTCTCGAAATTCAAAAACAGCGCCAGCGCTTAAAAACAGGCCACAGTTTTCGTTTTCTTTTTTTTTTTTTTTTTTTTGTGCTGTGCTCTGCCTTGCTGTGCTGTGTGGGATAGTTTTGCACCATTGCAGCTGAGGTCAAGGTGTGAAGAATGTGAATAGCGACGGCCGTGCAAACATGCCACTCATTTGCGTGTGGGCCGCAACGTTGGCGTGTTGAGGGGGCGTGGCCAGTGGTCGGTGTACGGTGGTCAGTCGTGGCGTCGCTGGCAATTGGCAACCATAACAATAAACAAAGCGTGAGTGGAGCTTCAAACCGCTGTGCACTGTTGTCATTGTAATTGTAGATAGAGCACACACACACACACACACACACACACACACACACACACACACACACACACACACACACACACACACACACACACGCACACTTGCAATGTGGCATGCGCTCGCATAATAAGTTCCTGTTTATCTCGACTCGGTTTGTTTGTCTGTTTGTTTGCTGCACTGCTGCTCTTGCTGTTGTTCTGGCTTGCCGTGTGTGTGTGTGTGTGTGCGTGCATATGTGTGTGTGTGTGTGTGTGGCTGCGCAGGTGTCATGTTTCCGTTTCCGCTGCAGCAGCAGCAACAGCAACAGCATCAGTCGGCGGCGAAGCGCAAATATTTTTGCATACTGCTGCAAACCACATCATCTGTATGTGTGTGTGTGTGTGTGTGTGAACAGCAACTGTGAACATGTTTTTTATTAGGTATGCCTGCTGTTTCTCCATTGCAACTGTTAAAATATTGACTTTCGTTCAATTTCAAGTGTGCCGAGAGTCGATGAGTGCAAAGAAAACCGCCCAACGCTCAAGTCCTGTCACCACCCAGAAAAGTGCAAATTAATAACAAAAAAATTATATATATATATACTGCATATAAAAATACACAACTATATATATGTATATATATATATATATATATATATATATATATATATATATATACATAT
>SCDY01002018.1:0-23771 GCA_004143825.1 Drosophila micromelanica | reverse complement strand
ATAATAAGAAAACGGAAAGAGTTATCGATCTTTTGAAATAAACTTGATCTGCGTATGGTATATACGAACCGAATGAGTCCAAGATCAGCTTTCTAGCTTATGTAGTCTCTGAAATCGGCGTGTTCATAGTTATGCTATATCTTAAGTGAATTAAAATGGAAAAGTGGTGCAGTCGATAAGAGTTGTGCATGTGAAGTAATGGGTCCCAGGTTCAAACCTCGGTGTTGCTATATTTCATTTTTCGTTGGTATTTGCGAATTTATATATTTTTTTAAAATTTTTTTATTAAATCAATACTCATTAAGTGCCGAGAGATTGTGTGTATGTGGTAAATGGTGGGTCAGGGTATCTCCTAGTCGGGAGGTCCCGACTAGTGCAATCTTACTTGTTAAGGATGGTATATCCCCCGAAAGGATAATTTGATTTTCTTCACGGTTAAATTTTTGGCATGAATCTCAGCCTGTATATATGCGTTACCATTATGAAATGGAAGCACATGTGCGAAAATTGGGCAACTAACCGCAGAGGCAACTAAAACAGCCGGAGGCACAGATAATACCTTATCAGTTGGTTGACGTCTAACGGGTACGAACGAATCGAATTAAAGTCAGACTTCAATTTCTCCATAAGTGTGTCAGCATCTCACCTCGAATCTACATCTCGAATCTTAAACTTTTAGGAGTTATCGGCTTAACAAGCGGCCGTGGGCGCACCCCAAAATCCTTAGCCCTTTATTTGATGCGTCTACACACGAGTATATATTCAACAGTTTCAACAGCGACGAAAATAATTGCGTTCATACGGACGTTGGTGGTGTAATCTTTTATACAAACTAATTCACGGAGAAATTGATGCTATCCATAACCCATTTTGGGTCTTATGTTCTAATTATAAAATTCTTTTCCTTATAATAACTAATGCTTTTTATATTCCTAGTCTTAAATCTCTTTTCCTATTTCCCCAAGGTCCTAAATATTTTCTTCCTATATATTAAATAATTATTATAACTATTATTTTTTTTTGGAAAATTTTAGTTTTTTGTAATATTTGGTGCCCAGTGTGTGTGGAAAGTTTTTTAGTTAGATTTTTTAGTTTTTTTTAGATATACATACCAAGTTTGGTCACTCTAGCTTTACAATTGTGGACATTATCGATATGCAATGTTAGGTGTTATCTCGCCCTCAGTGGGCGCAGTCCGAAATCCGTAACACGTTATCTGACGCGGGTACACACGAGTATATATCCAGGATTTTAAGTGTCTACCTTCCACAGCAGCGAAAATAATTGCGTTCATACGGACAGATGGACAGCAGAGTATAAACATTGAGAGGTTGGAATTAATGATCTCCGCAAAAGTGTAGAGCTCCTTTCAATCAAGCCAAAAACGGCAATCTGGAACTGCTCAAATCTCTTTAGTGGATTCAGTGGAATCAGACTTGCGGCCTATAAAAAGGCCACACGGAAAGCCAAAACAAAGTCCAACGGATCCCTTGGATATATCAAGCTACATGATGGTTCGTGGACAACATCAAGCAAAGAATCACTTGATGTTCTTCCAGCAACCAACTTTCCGTTTAGCAACCCACACAACACGGAAAATAACTCGCCTTCACCGAAGTCATTATAAAAAGCTCAATTCTTAACAAACCTAATATTAGCTGACCGACAAGTAGCTAGAAGCTCTATCAGGCACCCGGACGATTATTCCGGCACTTTGCAACAAGCAGGTGTAACCATCAAAAGTAGTTTTCATACACAAAGCCGGCAAAGCCCATTCCTCCTTCGTTGTCGTTCATGCTGAAAACCTTTGAATGTCTCTTTAGCCCTTACATACGAAATTCCATAGACCCCAAGCTTCTCTCAAACTTGCAACATGCATATCGGAAAGGTAGATCCGAAAAAACGGCCCTTCATTCTATTGTGGCAAGCATAAAAAAATCTCTAGATAGCAATGACGATACCCTATCTCCATTTGTTACCCATTTTAAACGGCCTCAGGGTATACAAATATTATATTTTATATTTCCCATATAACTGCACTGTTGTAGAATATTGTAGTCAGTAAAATTAATAATTTAATAATATTAATTGTAATGTGAGACTTACCGCCAGTAACAGAGAAAGTACTTTTATCGTGGTTTCTTTTTTTTATAACCGATAAACTATTTGAGTTAACAATCGGTAGATTAACAGAGCTGGGGGAATGTGATCGGTAAAGAGCTCGAGCTACATTATTGATCACAATTGGCGATGTTCCACTGCATAAATTAATTTCATTTCCAGAACTGTCCTACAAATAAAATGTTTAATTTTAAAAAATATATATCAACTATATAAAGCTCTGTTTTTATTTAAATCAAGAGCCCAATAAGATGCCCACGGAACCGTTATGTAAATCAGATTAAGTTAAGTTTTTTAGTTGGATACGTTAGATTAACTTTCTATTAGCTATTTAAGGTTAGCGAATTCAGAGTCGCCCAATTGTGTAAATCGCAGATTCCTGCGCTATGTCGCCGGAATAGCTCACATAGCTCAGGCTAGCCGACAAAACGTTGCACCTGGGGCAGTGGTAAAGCGCTCTAGCGCCTGGATCTCATCTTCGCATTTAGCAACGGTGGTTTTATCTATTCAACTTACTGTATTCTTACGTGCTACTGAATAAATGGTGCTTTCTAACAACTAACTCTAATTTTATAAAATTGCGTATAATATATACGAACTGAATGAGACCAAGATCAGCTTTCTAGCTTTTGTAATTTCCGAAATCGCTGCATTCATACAGACGGACAGACGGACGTGGCTAAATCAACTCATCAAGAATATGTATACTTTATGGGACCGAAGATTTTTCCATTTGCCTGTTACATACATTTGCACAAAACTATTATACCCTTTTTACCCATTTACAATGGGTTCAGGGTAAAAGCAATTTCAATGAAAACGCTAACAAAATTCTGCTTTTATAATAAAAATTGTAAATATTAATAAAAATTATTGATAATTGAACAAAGAAAATAAATATACCACACTGTCCCATGCTGAATTCGAACCCTTTTAACTCCACTCCTTCGATTTATATTGTTGATGAATTTCAGTTTTGTTATGCAAAAAAAAAAATCCAAAATAAGATAGACAAAATTTTGCGTGCACATGAACGCAGAAAATGCTTTTGCTGCAGCTGGCAACTAAATATGATCGTTATGAAATTTTCAGGACTTAATATGTGCATCAAAATGTATGTTTTTTTTTACCAATATGCAACACTGTAGTATTTGAATTGCGATTTTACGGTTGATCTGCGTATGGTATATACGAACCGAATGAGGCCAAGATCCGCTTTCTAGCTTTAGTAGTCTCTAAAAGCGACGCGTTCATGCAGACAGACAGACAGATCTGACGGACATGGCTAAGTCGAATCGGCTAGTGATGCTGATCAAGAATATGTATACTTTATGGGGTTGGAGATACTTCCTTCTTCCTTCGTCGGAGGTTCGAGTCCAGGTGTGGAAACTGTATTTTTTCTGCTGGGTATAGGGTATCTCCTAGTCAGGCGGTCCTGACTAGAGCAATCTTACTTGTTAACATTATTCTTGTAAAAATTGGGCTTTTCTATTGCTGCAAAGTCTTTTACGAAGCATCTATTGTAGCTAATAGGAACCAAGGAACTTACGTTTTTATAAAGATATCAATCAACGTGCTTTATATGGGATTATTCGTCTTTTGAGAAGACGATGACATCATCGCCATAGACTTTCGCTCCGCGAAAGTGATTTGGTGATAACCAGATTTACAATCGAGCGTCGATAAATACTTGGCTTTGTCCAAATTTTTTAGTATCATCGAGATTTTGGGCATGAGGTACATTGCGTTCTCGTAGAGCATCCGAATGTCTGTTGTCAGATTTTTATTGCCCAACTTGATTGTTGATCTGCCATGTCTGAGTAAATATTATTTTGGACATAGGCCACCGTCGGTTTCTACTGCAGTTGCCACTATAGGCTTGATTAGATATTCTAGAATCTCGGATGCAGCTGTTGCACATTGTCAACTATATTTGGGGCCGGTAAGAGTCTCTGCAGGGATGTTGTCAGATCCAATAGCTCGCCCGCTTTTAAGGCTGATAATGAGCTCCTCCTCAGTGAAAGGAACGACCTCTTCTTAGCAAACATTTGTGGGGTGCTCGCTGGTTTGGGTCTGGATTGGTGAGAATGGAAGAATGTTGGTATTATCCTGTCCATATGTTTCTCCTTTATTTCTGACAATGCACTTTTGACTTCCAGCTTTTTCATCACATTTATATAGCCCAATCCTAACGCATGGGCGTTTATGTCTCCTTGACGTCCCTATTTCATCAGCCCACCAGTACACTTCCTGCCCCTGTCGGCGTGGATTGCTTAACTATGTCGTCGGTGCTATGTGGGTTTTCTTTTCCCCCTTTTGACAATCTCTACAATTAGTAGTGTCATTTTCAGCGAGTTGATGTTCCATCTTTGTCGTATTAAATTAAATTAAATTAAATTTTTGGCAACCATGACAAGGACTCTGCGACATCTAGAGTTGGGTTAGGGCATTCACCACTCTTCACTACTTGCCCCTTTTAGTGCGCACACAGGGTGCATCTTGGCTGTTTTGGACAGTTTGTCATCTTATGCCCCTTAGCATCGGATGCATAGTCCGGCCCGTATCAGTTTATTTAAAAGTGACCTATTTTACTCTGCATCGCGTCTGTTCTATTTCGATTTGAGAATGCCCTAGTATTTTTGCGGCATCTTCAGTAAGTAGTATGACAAAGGGTATGCTTTGCTTCGAATTGTAAACCTTTGTTAGGTGGACTTGGATAACTTGTCAAGCTTCTTCTACCCCTTTTTCTTTGCCGTTAAGACATTTTTTTCTTTTGTTAGGATTTCCACGTGTCGTATATCTAATTTGGCTTTTGGTCTTCCACTGCTGCTTATTTTAAGTCGAATCGCTTAAGACTTTTTTTATTATGGGAACCTATATGGAATCCGTCTGATTGCTTGCTTCCAACCTTCTTTGCAGATACCGGTATAGCTGATCTGGTGGCGATCCTTTTTGGGATGGAGGTCACTAAAGTATTTATTCTTCTTTTTCTGCCTCTTCCACAGCTCGTCTATCAGCCTGCATTGGTTGTTATTGCTCGAGAAAAGTTATGTTTATATCTATGTTAATTATACACACTTTTTAATGTTAATCATTGTTTTGCAACCATACATTTTTGAATAAAGAAAATTATGATCAGCTCATTTATTTACATAAGGGATATAAGATGCAAGATTTTAGTTATTATTTTGAAGCTCAGTCAATAATCTCATAGGTGGCAAGCTACCTACATGCGATCACGCCCTGCGAGCTTGGCGTTACTCGACGGAATAGTTGACTGTATATAGATATTATCGTTCTGATAATTAGGAGACCAGTAAACTTCAACCTGAGAGAAATTTGAGATAAGCAAACCATAAGGAATTTAATGTGGATCATACAGAAGTTGGAGTACCATCTAGTTATGACATTCATTATTCTGCTATTAATATGAGAACAAAAAGAAACTTTACCGAAAGTCTCCAAAAAATTTATAAAAGTTTGAAATTGAAATAAAAAATTTGGAAAAGATTAGACACCAAAATTTTTTTCGAACTTCTTGACAAAAACATTTTTCAAACATACTAAACAAGAAGTAATTACCACATTTTATAAAATAAAATTAATAAACTTTATTACAAGTACTTTTTTTTTTTGGTTTTTTGGAAAAATATTTATTTTTATACTTCTGAGTTTTACTTTCGCGCATTCGAAAAAAATTGGCTTTATGAAATTTATTTATCTACAATTGTCTACACCATAAAATCTTACCATAAAATCGCACATAAAACTAAAAACACAAGACAAATCGTCTTAATCATACTAAACTTCGACGACTGCAGGCTCTAATTGTTCAGGAAAAGTTAAACGTGCCAAGTTGTTTTCACAGGAATAATTAAATGATTTTGAAATTGACCTCAAGGAAGATAAACGTCAACGGAACTTTTTATCGACACCGACATATTGGTTTCTCTCCAAACTACTCGATAAAAGATAGAATATTTTTAGAAATTTGCTAAATATATGACCCAAAAGAGCAGCAAGGGTAGTTTTCATGATTTTCAACTTAAATTAAGAAATTAAGAATCAAAAAGCAATTCATATTCTGAAAAAACATTTAATCATATAAATGGATTGGTTTTTGACCAGTTCTACCACAGAAAATCGTATCTGCTGTCCACATATATCATAAAAATTTTTCGTTTCTGCACTGGTTGATGTTAAGGATTTTGGGCTGCACCCACTCGGGGCGTGGCAAACCGACAACACCTAAAATCGCATATCGACAAAGTGCACACTTTTAAAGCTAGAGTCACCAAACTTGGTAAGTATACAAGAATTGTGACCTTGATATCTTAGACACGCCCACTATAAACGCTCCCGCCTCGCCGCAAATGCATATATCTCCCACAGTTTTTAAGCTAGAATTACCAAATTTTAACTTGTCACCTCCTTTAAAGATCGGCACAAAATTTCGGCGACAAACCTCCTTTCGTGCCTTTCCAGAACTGTAAATCTTTTATAATTGGTCATGACTTCCTCAAGTTAAAAAAATAAGTAAAATTGCTCTAGTCGGGATCTCCCGACTAGGAGATAGCCTGAACCCCGAACTTAACATAATAAAATAAATTTGGCGTCTCTAGCGTTAAAGTTTGCTGATCAAGAATATATGCTTTACCCTTTTTACCCATTTTCAATGGGTTCAGGGTATAAAACGAACGTTCTAGGTTGACGTTAACAAATGCATTATACTCGTTCACGGTCTTAACATTTATTATTTTGGAAACTTCAGATTTTTTGAAATTTTAACTCTAAAACTATCAACGATGTGAGCTTAGTGGGCGTGGCCGAAATAACAAGGTCGCAATCTGTGTGGGAGGTCACCAGCTATCTACATAACTAAATTTGGTGACCCTATCTTTCAAATTGTCGGAAACATACACGTGTTATCGATTAGAGCTGTCAAGAAAATTGGATTTTGTGATTATTCAGGGGGTAGGGGGTGTGTAATTGCATTAATTGCTGCAATATATGTGCAAAATTCGAAGATTTTGGCTCTGTATAGATAAATACGATTTTTAATGGCTAAGTCGCTGGGGGCGTTATAGTGTGCATGGCCGCGATATCAAGATTATCGATGGGAGCTTTTAGTTATATCGGGTTTCGCTATTATTATTATGTATCGGATAAAGTAGGTTTGGTTAAATATATAAAAAATTAAGTTTTGTTACCTTAATTAACGGAAAAAGTTTTGTGTCTTACTAACAACAGGCTCGGTTTATTTACTGTCCTGCTGATACTTATTAAATCCGGCTGCATTACACTTCTCCCTTTCATACTCACAAAGTTTCAATGCTCAGTCGTTTTCTTGCCGCTTCATCCTTTTTTTCATTTCCGCGCTTTTTCTTCTGCGCACGCTTTGTTTCTCTGGCTCCGGATCGCAAACCTACGATCATTACTAATGAATTCCCTCCTCTTCGCTTTCGCGCTCAAGCCTTTTTCATCACACTGCCACTGAAGTGAGGTTGGCTCGACAATCATTTGTTAATCGTTACGCAACGCCGTTATCCTCGTCATCCTCAAACGTTGAGAAGACGTTCGTATCCTATATATGCGCTCATTGTTTTTGCGACTCGTATTTGCTTAAAATTAATGAATCTTAATTTACTTTATAATTTGTAGTTATTGCGACGCGAATAAATCCGTGATCACTCCTCTCCAACCCTTTCTTGCGGATATGACGATGCTCGTCGAAATGCTAAACGAAAACGTGTAGCAAAAACTTATTTAGTGACCCTATTCCAGTGCAGCATACAAACGGGCACGACCAACTTCCAACTAGTTCCATCGGCTTTCTTTCCACCATGTCATTAACGGTGTTGATTACCCTGACTACAATTGAATTAATCCTTACCAGTTATGGGCGGGGGATGATAATGAGAATAACAGTTCTTTGATGTATACAACAGAACGCTCGTCTTTTTTGCTTTGAGCTTGAGAAAAGGTTATGGAAACACTTTTGTGACCTTAGCTTTAAAACAACTGTCGATGTGCGTTTTCCAAATGTGACCCTAGCTTTAAAACTGTGAGATATACCATTTTTTGCGATTTACGTGAGAGAGGGAGAGGAAGGAGTATAAGTCGGAAAATTTTTGTAACAACTGGGAGCTTTCCAGAAATATATATCCCAAATTTTGTGACTCTAGTTTTAAAACTGTGGAACATATAGGCATTTCAGATTTGTTTTACTTACTTGTTCTTTATTATCTTTTGGATGGAGAAGCATAGGTCATGCTGCTAGCAGCCTGTTAGCATTTAACTTAAATTATATAAAGTAAAAATGGTTTCTCTGTTTTCTGCTCCATTAATTTAAGTTAGAAAACAGAACAGTTTTTGTGTGAATCATGGCGCCTCTGATAATGGCGTCTGCTCCTGGGATTACTCAGTCCACGCGACCAGAAAGACGTTTTTCATCCTTCTTCTCTTCTCGCCACTTGCCTCTCTCTTGTAATAGTGACAAGTGCTTCATCTTTTCCAGAAGCTTTGAGTCATTTCGGTGATCATTTGCCAACGGCTTAGATGGTTTTGAGATGCGTGACGCCATGCTCTGGAAAGCTTGGAAACGCTCAGCCCTACAAGAAGTTCGTTGGCGTAAGCCAGCCAGACTATCTGCAAGTTGACAAATTGGACGAGGTTTCATCATGGCTGAAATTTCTTAAAATATGGTTTCAAGCTTTGGCCACCGGAGAGAATTTACTTGTTTATTTAAGAGATTGATTTTTAGCGCGTTGAAGGCAGTTTCCTTCTCGTTGAAGTTCACTCGCTAAATACTTTTGTTTGATTACGTCGACGGTCTTTGTTCCTGTTTTTCTTGGCGAAATATTTTTGCAAAGCGATATATACCGATGAATGTATGCAAATTCGCTTGCAGCTGCAGTCCAGTATCTGGACTGGTGAACGCCATTCCGATTGGTTTAACTGCAGAAAAGGCGGCCGACGATTCCACAGGTCCAAATTCAGCAGTTCTTTTCGAGTGCAGCCTCGATAGGTGATATCCGCAGGGTTTAATTCAGTTAAGACATGGTGGCTATTTTAAAATCTGAGGATGATTGGCGAATCCAATACGATGGTCGAGTCAGACCTTCAGAGGATATAACTAGGAAATTCTATCTTCAAATTTTCAACCTGGGGATTGTCAATGTCTTTAAGGTATATACTTCTGACTTGTCACAGAATAGCTGACATGAAACGGATCTATTTGCCTCAGTTCTCAAGTAAATTTGAGCACCATGCGCTAACATGTGGGCGTGTCAAAAAGCATGTAACTAAAGGCAGGATTAAAGATGCATGATGAAAGTAGTACATTTTAAATTCTGCACTATCGCGAATTGGTAAATCAGATCAATCAGATTAAAACGCAAGTTATTTGATCCAGAATTCCACACCAGCCCCAAGGCTTTGGCAATGTCTGTGTCATCGTGAAATTGTTTTAACCACAAATCTTGTGACGCGCGAGAGTTAATAACGAACGGTAGTAATCCAGTGCAGCAGCTTTTGCAATTTTTTTTGATAAACGTCAGTAAATGTCAGAAGCAATATTTTATATTAATAATATTTTAAAAAAATATAATATACACCAAGAATATCGCACGCAGTTTTTTAAATATTTGTATATACAACTCGAACGAGACCGCAAGAAATTGTATGTCTGTTTCTTTGTGTGTTTGGTATCGATTTATATGTAAGCAACTGAAGAAAAAACAAACAAAAATCGGTAACTTGAAATTGGGGACGTATCAGCGTGCTCTTTCCCTGCCGTGTTTAGCAATTACAAGTATACGCAGCTTCTCCATAAGTATCGGCCAGCAAGCTCATTACAGCCTATCTGTGTTTTGTAATTCATTTATCTTACAAATACCTTCCACTTATTTTAGTGGGTGAAAAGAAGTGAGTACAACCTAGCCACTTTATAGCATATGTGCCTTTTCTAGTAAATATGGTAATTTTTGATCCTTGCTAATAGTTAAAAGGAACCAGTCTTGCTTGCCGACTTTAAACGGAGTTAACTGGTGCACTTGCTTACAATGACTTTTGTCACAACACTAATGTTACAATTACACTTTTAGGTAATACAGCACGGCCGAGCGAAGCCTTCAGACAGAGCGTGTTCTGTTCTGTTCGTTACAGAATCATTGGTACCCAACGTGGGACATGCACGACCGACCAAAGAAATACCCTAATTAGCAGATAAAGCCAAAAATGTGCCCAAAATATACCATACATCAAACATCGACTCTTTCGTTTTCGCCTTATAGCCAACGCATACCAATTATCACTTTTTGACACCATAAGGTTCTGACTTATAGTAGTCTTTTCTTAAAAGACTCCTTCTGAAAATCATCTCAATCCAAGATGTAACAGCATATGCTGCAAGATTCATGACCGAGGGGATGTTCGATTTGTAGTAGTGTAGTGGTGTGCCACTTTATCTTCGAAAAAAAGCTATCCAAGATGTAAAAGCATACGCTGCAAAATTTATGACCGAGGGGATGTTCGATTTTTAGTAGTGTCCCTCTTTATCGTAGAGAGGCCCAGTTAAATAGTGGCCTTGGACTTTAAAGTTACACTCACCAAACTCGATGACGCATCTAGTTAAGTTTCTAATAGATTTAATCTGACGAATGCAGGCTCTCAAATAGCGCGACTATGTAGACCGTGAGGTCGCCTTCATGTCCTTGATCAGATAGCTGTACAGTATAATAGACATATCTGTTGTCACAAACCCTGCAGCAGATATTAGCAGCTTATGAACCTATCTCTCTGGAGTACATACGTACAAGTACTACTTCAGTACTCCAGACAGTCTTAATACTGAATCCGCAGCATTTTCACATAAAGAAGGATGTTTCTTTCAGTCCTCTGAGGATAAAACTAACAATTGCATTGCTAACGAATAAATTAATCACGCTAGTCTTAAAAAGCAATTCCTAACTTTAAGATATGCGACAAGTATTGTAAGAATGGTAGTTGTAACCCTGCAGGTAGTTTGAAGCCATATTAATTATTGATATGAGAACTAAAGGAACCTATACAATAATTCGAACTAAAAGCGAAATGAGCAATGTTGCAAGAGCAGTTAATCAGTAATGAGAGAGCCTTGGAAGCGTTCGGTTGTGTGGTCATCGTGTCGAGAATTAAAGAAGTGTTTACTAAGAATTAACTAACTATCTTTTATTAATCAGTATAATTAAATAAACATATGAATATATTGAAGTACAACTGCGTTTTGAATAAAATACGGACACCCACGGCAACCCCATTACTACAACTTGGGGGCTCAACCGGTCATTTTTTTTGTGAAGCGACATTATATACTAGCAGATCGCATTCAGAGTGTAGTGCCACTTTGCAAAACAATAAATGTGCAGTCAAATGTCATTTGTACGTGTTCATGTAGCGAGAGACGAGAGCAGCGAGTGACAAACGGCATCATCCGTTACGCGAGCGACAACAGAAGATCAGTGTGTATGAGCGACATACAGGCTTCAGGAAGAGTGCGACAAAGAAACGTTGAGCAACCGACGTTGGGCAGCAGACGACAGGCGACAATCTCCGCGGGCGACAAACGGCATAATCCGTTAAGCGAGCGGCAGATGCGATCTGTGTGAATGAGCGACATAGCTGGCTACAAGAAGAGAGCGACAAAGAAACGTCGAGAAACAAACGTCGAGCAACAGACGTTGGGCAGCAGACGACAGGCGACAATCTCCGCGAGCGGCAAACGGCATCATCCGTTAAGTGGCGAAAGTCAGGCGTAGCGTCATTAAACGAGCGCTGTGTACAGCTACGAAAGGCACCACAGAGTGCCAGAGTCTGGTGGCGTTAACAGAGGCTGGTGGCGTTAAGAGAAAGCGATATTAACAGAGCTGAGTAAACAAAAGGTATCGAGTAAGTGAGCAGCAAATAATCAATATAGTAATACTATTGCTTAAACTTGTTAAAATAAACTATTCATGAGAAATATTTAAGAGACAAAATGTAACTAATTAAAAGTAAAATTAGAATTATTATTTTTAATGCTGTACCATGAGATCACACAACTGAGAGTACAAGAACTCAGAGCAAAAGCAGCAGAATTAGGTTTGTCAACAAAAGCAAAAAGGCTCAATTGCAGGAAACTTTATATGAATATTTCAGTACAAGAAACAATAAAAAGCGACATTTCTATTATATATACATTGCGAGTGCAAAACTGTAACATTTGTCTTTTTTTACATTTTTGATTCGCATAATTCTCCCAGCTTATCAAATAATTTAAAATTTGTGGATATGAGAGCCTAATATTTCACTGACAAAACGAGACTATGATCTTAGTCATGCGTAAAGAAGAAGAGATAATACAGACCGTTGAAGTGAGAACATTGAACATGTGTTACAGTTTTGCTCGTCAGTGTATGAAGATACTACTTCAGAAGCAGTAGATAATAACAGTTGTGCAGAAGAAACAATAGAGCAGGCTAATACAGAGATTCAAGAAATTAAAGAAAGTGCGTCTAATTTTATCAGTACCATGACATTCACTTTGAACGACATGAATGATGCCTTAACATTCTGTGATGGTAGTGGCATTCCAGACATCGAAGACTGGTTAAGACAGTTCGAAAGCAATGAAGTCACAGTTTAATAAAACAATTTAAAAAAATTTATTTATGTCCGACAATTACTAAAGGGTGCAGCAAAACTGTTTGTAAACTGTAAGGACGGTTCAAATGATTGGGATTCATTAAAACAGGGACTATAGATTGAGTTCAGCATAAAAATAACATCAAAACAGGTTCATGAATTGCTGGAAAACAGGAAGAAATAATCAAAAGAAAGTCTAATCGAATATTACTATACAATGATGGGTTACGCGAATAAGAGTAAAATAGATGAAGCGTTTTAGAATATATTGTAAAAGGCATATCAGATTCGAGATCCAATAAAAATATTTTGTACCAAGAAACAAACTTGCAAGACCTATGTACGCACAAAACTAAAAGTGTATGAAAAGTTAGCGATACCAAGAGAAGCAAAAGGGAAAATAAAGTCTGAGGCATATGAGCAGAAAAACAGCAAAGGTGAAATACACTGTTATAAATGCGGAGGTAAAAATCATATATCCAGAAATTGCAATCAAAGCATTACATTTTTTAAGTGCAATGGAATTGGACATAAGGCGAACCAATGCGTGGTAAAATGTGGACTACCCGAAATTAAGCTTCCAGCTTACAACTGCTATCGCATATCATTTTGAACAAAACATTCAAAAATGTGCGACTAGGGGAATATATTTTGACAGCTTTATTTGATTCAGGCAGTGATATATGCACTATCAGTGAACGAATTTACAAAAATCTTAATTTACTGCCATTAAAGCAAGATCGTAAGGTGCTGATACGAATTGGGGGAAAGAAGATAAGTACAGTGTGTTATTTTAAAATAAACACTGAGTTGGACCAATAGTTGGAGTTCCAATAGAAATGTGTTTTCACGTAGTTCGTGAAGAAGATACCCTGTATGACGGAATAATAGGAAATTATGTTCTTGACTTTGTCAATGTGACCCTGAGCTATAGCGGAGTTAGTTTTCACGCCATGAGAAAACAAATGAAAATAATAAGACTGGAAATATGGAAGAGAGCGAATGTAATAATTTACATCTTGAAACAAAAATTCAAGAGCTGCAGGAAAATTTCGGTGAGCTATTAATTATGAATATCGAAAAATAAACTGGACTCGACATACAGCATCTTTGTAATGAGCTAAAATTAGCTGTCCAAGAAGCAATAAAATCTTATAAGTGGGTGAAACCATTCTCACGAATGAAGTTCCAATTTACCAGAGACTAAGACGACTACCATTAGCAGACCAGAAAGAAGTAGACAAACAAATGCAGAGTTGGCTTCAAGAGAGTATTATTTGCCCAAGCGTTTCAAATTTTGCTTCTCCCATTGTACTTGTTTCAAAGAAAGATAGCACTAAAAGACTCTGTTGCGATTAGCGTAAGCTAAATGATAAGATTATTCGGGACAACTTCCCGATGTATTACATAAGCTTCAAGTAGCAAAAGTATTCACAACACTGGATTTGTGAAATGGATTTTTTCATGTACCAGTAAGTGAAGTCCAATATGACTTTTGCTTTGTACCATTTGGAATATCGAATTCCCCAGCAGTTTTCATGTTCGAGGTACACTAATAGTACACATGGAATATATTATTATCCCGTCAAAAGATGATAAACTGGGAAAAATGCCAGTTTTAAAAGAGGGAGGTAAATTTTCTCGGGCACGTAATAGAAAACGGAACCATTACGCCATAAAAAGAAAAGACCTCAGCTGTTGATAACTTTCCATTTAAGTTGTTGCTCAGTCGACTGACTATGAGCTAATGATCCCATGTTGGGTAGGATTTATTCATATCAATATGAATATCAATTGATAACTTGTTGATAACTTTCCAGTCCCACATAACAAAAAAATCTGTTCAGCGATATTTGGGCTTGACTTCTTATTTTCGAAAATTCGTTAAAGATTTTGCCACAGTAGCAAGACCATTAACGAACCTTTCGAAGGAGACCGCAATTTTTAACACAACCCAGGGGGACGTTCCGATGAGAGTCGCAAGATGGGCTTAATTTCTACAAGAATTTGAGTACGAAATCGAACATAGATCGGGTACAGAAAAAAAAGTTAGTACAATAATAAAATCTTGTGTAGAATGTATTGTAAGTGACATAAAGGCTGGCAAGAAAGAAGGATTTCTCAATCCAATTGATAAGTCAGATGAACCTTTAAAAACATTTCATATTGACCATATTGGACCGATGAAAATTACAAAGAAACAATACAATCACATTCTGGTGGTTGTGGATGCATTCACTAAATTTGTTTGGCTATACCCCATAAAAGGGACTGGCACTGAAGAGGTTGTTGATAGGCTAAAAAAAACAGTCAGCTTTATTTGGAAATCCAGTTCGTATGATCACAGACCGCGGGACAGCGTTCAACAATTTATAAATACGTCACCTTCCAAAAGCACTAAGATATCTCCATTCAAGATACTAACAGGAATGGACTTGAGACTGAAAAGTGACTGTGAACTAAAGACATTTCTAGATGACGAAATAATTATTGACTTAGAAAATGGCAAGGACGAAATTCGCACAAAGGTTAAGGAAAGTATAGCAAAAGTGCAAGAAGAAACTCTAAAGTCATATAATAAGCCAAGAAAACCGGAAGACAAATATAATGTAGACGATCTAGTAGCGATAAAACGTACACAGTTTGGTCCAGGACTAAAATTGAAAGAGAATTTCTCAGGTCCCTATAAGGTATAAGGTAACACGAAAACTTAGGCACGGTCGATATATAGTAGAAAAGGTAGGCGACGATGAAGGGACAAATTAAACAAACACCGTAGCTTAATTCATGAAAAAGTGGAGTTCTTCATTCGAGACGAATGTCCTGTCAGATGGCCGAATATAAGAATGGTAGCTGTAACCCTGCAGGTAATTTGAGGCCATATTAACTATCGATAGGAGAACTAAAGAAACCTATACAATAATCGAACTAATAGCGAAATTAACACTTTGTGGGTCTTTGGGCCTTGGCTAATGCTCCCCTTTCATGTCTCCATTTTCATGCTTGGACTTCAGTTGCAAAAAAGTATTCATCCCAGTACAATCAGGTCCAGCAGCGACACTACGCTGAAGCCAGGGTTGTAAAGTAGTTTTTAGGCCGGGGTATAAATCTCAGTCGGACTAAGGTTGTTTACAAGAAAATTTGTAAATCACTGGGATGCTAGGTTATATGGGGATAACGAATGCTCTATACTCACAAACTAGAAGGCCAGCCTTCAAAATGCCCTTGAAGCTAATATAACCCCAGCTCAAGATACCCCGTACCTACGAACGAAGAAGCCCGAGCTATTCTCTCGGCTCCCACGTGTTGTCACCGTGACCGCGCCCCCCACTAGGTTAGGTTAGCATCGTAACCCCTACGCTACTCGGATCTGGTTTCTTCCCCTTTCCGAGATCGAGCCTGCCGACCAGGTTAGGGTCACGCCTTAACCGCTAACGCTACACGAGTTTGTTCCTCACCGAAACCGTGCCTAACGACTAAGTTAGGGAGACCCCTTAACCACCTACACTACAAAGGCCAGGTAGTCACCTTGGTTTCGCACTCTTGACCACGTGCCCACCCTGCCAGGTTCTCACCAAAGCAAAGCTCCCTAACAAGCTAGCACCAGCAGGTAAACACCTTGACTGGCGACTCCCGCCCACCCTGCAAAAATCCTTCACCTATTTAGAGACCACTAAAGAGATTCACCAAAACACCCCTATTACGACCCCGTTTCAGTTGGTTCTAAATTTAGGTAATTCCCAATTACAACACTATCGTTTCTGATTCCAAAAAAAAAAATGCACCATTTATTATAAGGAGTAATTTTTTAACTCCTATCAAAATTGTTAGTACTAGGGTTATTACAAATTCGTTAATTCAAATAAATATTTTAAAGAGCGCTTACAAATTCTTTTCTCTTGGTTGACTTCTTAAGTGCTCGACAAAACTCTCAGAGCGCTCGACACTAATTCCTCACTTCACGTGGCAGCTCTTCGTGAGCCTCGACCACGACTTTGTCCGCAAACGTCTACTCCGTTTGAGTCTGCAAAACCAAGAGCGCGATCGCCTCTGGCAGTTTCTGGTAGCAGCCCAGCTTCCTCCAAGCTTTTGCAATTCTCCGCAAAGCCGCTGTCTCGCCTGAGCTTTCGGCAGCTGATAGCAGGGCTGCTCCCGATTGTACTTTCAGCAGCTGATCGTAAGGCGGCATGACCGAAGCTGTCTGTATGCCGATAATTCTAATAAAACTAATTTAACTGATAATACACCCTCAAAAGCCGGATGGGAATGATTTGCGGGAAAATTATGTATCTGCAGATTTAAGTAAAACTCACTAAAATGAGTGCCTACTTACTGGGATCTGCTGCGCTGCACTTATCCCTTTTATACTTGCTAAATTTCAAAGTTTAGTCGTTTTCTCGTCATATCAATAGAGGCAACACTTTTATCGTATTATGGTTTCTGTTACTTTCTTAGAACTTGCTTATATTCTAAAAATACTTTGACTTATGATACGGTTAAATTCTTGACACAATATTAATAAGAATTGTAATAGATTGTACAAATACCTTTCGATCGATATTCGACGGCGCTAAAAGCTGTTTGGATAAGTATAAATGATGCATCATAGCTTGCAAGCGGTCTCTTTCCTTTTGCAGGTGCGATTCCAATTGGGAAACAACTTGCATTTGTACTCGAGCTTGTGCTGTAGATCGGTCATCTAATGCATGTTCCACGTTAAGATGCCTGTTAATGAAATAAACCCATATTAATTAAAGAACTTTGAAAAACCTAAAATAATATATAACATTTTTGGTTTGACTAACAGATTGATGACGAATTATCAATAGAATTTAATAAAGTTATAATTATAATTTAAATGATACATTGTTAATATGAGCAAATTGATTTAGCCGCTTTTTTAGTAATAATGATATATTTATCTGACCACGAGCTGTCAATCTTGGTTTTTCCAACCAACAGCAAACAAGTAGGAATGCAGCACCATAGCCTGCCTCAACAGCCGACATAGCTACCAACTCCTGCTCAATTATTTTGAAATTTAAATCGTTGAGAATTCTAACGTGTCAAACAATGAAAAAAGTGAAGACCTCAACACCGACGTACACTTTATACATACACATGTGGTTGTACACAGTTTTGGTCAAAGACAATATAAGTACTAAGATGAGTAATGCACATATATTCGAACGTAAGCATAAATTTCCGGTGTGGCTTTTCGTTCTTCAAACGCCACACTAACCGAGTGGCTTTCTGCTCTCGAAAAGCCACACGATTCAATGCCGAAGTCGTTGCGCCTCTACTGGAGCCACGGGCAACGAAATCAGTCGCCAGGCTGCCTTCAGCAAAGCTGGTCGATGCCAATGCACGCAAACGATCGATCAATGGCGTACAGGGTGATATGTTTGTATGCGTGATTTTTACAGGCATAAGTACACAACAACAGAGGCGTAATGAAATTTTATTTTAAAAGGCTTTAAAGAAAAATATAACAATATTTTTTTACAAATATTACTGCACGACAATAGAAATGCATGTGTTAATTTGCACTGCATTGGCTTTGCCGGGCCAAAAATTCATTTTCAGCAGGCAAAGCTAATGCGGTGCCTAATAACATATATCTAAATGGCCTGACAGGACTCGGGTAGCCGAGTTGAGAGCGGATTCTATTATACGCTTTTTAAATTGAGAGAAAGCAAGTGCACTGATTTTGTTTTCGTTTTCAATTTAACAAAAAATTAAGCTGCTTTGTTGTACTGCGTTACGCATCTTAGTACTTATATTGTCTCTGATTTGGTGTACAACAATCAACAATATATAAGGTAATACATAATATAAAATAACTGTTTAAATCACATGCACATTATTTGATCGAACAGGACGCAGATTTTATACTCATTCATGAAGTGAAAAGAGTATATTGGGTGTGTGCAATGTTCGTCATGCTGTCCGTCTATGCGTCCGTCCGTCTGTGATATATACTTGTAGTTATCTTCTTCAGACAAAGTGTTAAGATTTTTGTGCCACGCCCACTGGGAGGCTGGCAATACGATAACATGTCGATACACCTCACATCGCAAATCGATAAAAATGAATATTTCCCACAATTTTAAAGATAGAGCCACCAAATTTGGTATGTGGATAGCTGGTGACCTCCCCTAAAGATTGTTTTTTTTATATCCTGGCCACGCCCCCTAGCGCCCCCGCCCTAAAAAATTGTAAATGCTTATATCTCCCAAAGTTTTTGAGCTTGGGTCACCAAATTTGGGATTTATATTACTGCTCTCCCAAAGATCAAAGAACAAATTTTTGCCCACGCCCACTCCCGCCCCCGTAATCACAAAAACCGTTATATTTGGCTTTTCAGAATAGAGCCACCAAACTAGGGGGCGTTCTAGTGGGCGTGGCCAGGATGGATATCAAAAGTGCAATTTTTGGGGGAGGTCACCAGCTATCTACATACCAAATTTGGTGGCTCTATCTTTAAAATTGTGGGAAATATTCACTTTTTGCCAGCCTCCCAGTGGGCGAGGCACAAAAATCTTAACACTTTGTCTGAAGCAGATAGCTACAAGTGTATATCAAAAAGATTCAAGTCCCTATCTTCAAGAGCGCCGAAAAATGTTGCGTTCATCCGGACGGACAGACGGACAGCATGACGGACATTGCACAAACCCAATACACTAGTTTCACTTCGTGAACGAGTATAAAAAGAAGTAAGAACGTTGCCTTGGGACGTTACCGACTGCGTTATACTCGTTCACATTCTTAATTATTATTATTATTTTGAAAAATTTAGGCATTTTGTAATTTGTGTGGGGTGGGTGACAGTGGGGGTAGAGGTGGGGGTTGTAGGTGGGAATAGGGATGGGCCGTTTGTCGTCGAAATGTTGTATGTTTAAAGGAGGTGACCAGTTATCTACCCTCTAAATTTGGTAAATCTAGCTTAAAAACTCTAAGCTAAGACTTAGTTCCAGGAGGGACTCTAAAATAAAACCGTAAGGTAATGACGAATGGTATCAAAAAAAACCCGCCCACACCGAAAGAGCAAGGAATTAAAAAGTCCCGACCCGCTGATTTTTCTGCTGTTTGGAGCGGCGTACCTATGCTGCAACATTTAGTTTCAGAGGTAAGCCGTATCCCCGGGTTGACCACTTCGCTTGGTTCCAAATACAATGAGGACTTTACATAGTTTTTGGCGCTCAACACGTGGGGTTATTTAAGCAGATTCGTTACAAGTCTGTTTATAAAACAAAACAAAAAAAAAAACAGAAAGCCTATACAAGAAAACGCGGATTGAGAAAAAGAATTTACTCGATTTATTGGCGTGTTAGATAAAGGCGATCAGGACGAGAAGCTCACCGGCAAAGCTTGGTATTATAATAAAATAAAATCAGAAAGCCAGGTCCCATCAGTTCATTTAGTTCCTATAAAACTTAATGTAATTTGGGTTAATTATCGATATCCAGTTTATTAAATAAAAGCTAACTTTGGTGTTAAAGGAAGGCTTTGGTTTTGTTAGAAAGTTGTTTTCCGTGAGTAAATCCTTCTATACACCGCTGGAACTTGAGTGTTTAAGTTATTGAGCGTTTTCGACCGTGGATTTTGTATATTAGCAGTTGCTTATCATTAAAGCCACTTGCATAATTTAAGTTCTGTCCCTTATATGAGCATTTTTACATGGAGAGAACCAGCCAATAAAACCAACTAGTTTTCTGTTTAGCTGGTATACAAAGAGTATATGCAAATGTATCTTTGTCCGCCGTATACAGAGTTGATTCAATTCAAACATTTCTATACAGTTGTTTAAACTCCGTATAGGGTCACAGCAAAAAAATTTATTTAAACCAAAAAAACAAAAAAACGAACTAAAAGAAAAACACAATGCCTTTGCAGCGCAGTGGTGGTAAAAAAGCCGTACCTGCGACAACAAATCCAAATGTGTTAAAACACGCGTTTAGAGCCCCTATTGGAGTGTTCGCTTTAAAGAAAATGCTGAGGGATTATCGGTAGAAGGGTTTTTATATCGAGTTAAAATCCTGACATATGAACATCTTAACAAAATTTTCGAGCAAATGAGCCGACATGTTCACCAGACCAAGCGAGTTGAAACTTTTACTTGGTCTGAATTTTGTACAGCTGTACTTTCTCAATATCAAGATAATGGTTCAGCTACTGAGTTTCGAGAGCAAATAGTAAGCAAAAACATGGGGAGTCGTTTGAGTAAATGAGGGTGCAGTCGATAAATCCACTTGAGAGGAACTGGAAGATACTGTTGCTGCCGTTCAGCAAATAGTCCCTTTAAAGATCAAGTGTTGGAATTGCGAGGCGACGGGCCATGTATGAGAAGATTGTTTGTCAGACCGACGAGTCTTTTGCTACAGCTGCGGAATGCCTCAAATTTACAAACTGAATTGCCTAAACTGCAAACGTCAGTCGGAAAGTCGCATCTTACAATCCGAAGATGTCCCAAACCTAGTTAGTCAGACAGTGCTAGTCTCTAAAAAGAGCAGAGAGTCGCCTACTATGGGCAGTAAGCAGCAAAAAACCAACAGAAGAAAAAGAATTGCCAATGCACTTTAGACCGTACGTAGAGCGGTAAGAAATTATAATTTAGTAAGAGAAAGAATATTTTCTAGAGAAATTTTATTCAATGAAAAGAAATACTGTTAGAATGCGAAATTATTTCCGCTTAGTCCGTAAGAAGCAGAAAAATTTATTGTCAACCATTTTTCACGACGCTACAGATAGACGAGTTATGCTAGTGTTACCCTTTTCAAATTTTCTGAATTGGGATTGCCCGATACTGGACCAAATATTATTTGTATTGGGGGAGACCTGGCCAATGGCCCATGGTGTCACAAGTGAAAACTGCTGATGCAAAATCGTAACATCCAGCCGACGAGAACTTAATGTATGCTGAAATTGAAAGACTGACCAAATTAGGTGTGATCAAACCGTCACAGAGCGCATAGAGCATAGAGCTTGCCGATTCGATGGGTTGAAAAAGTGCGTATCTGCTTGGAAGCAAGAAAACTCAATGAGGCAACCAAGAAAGATGCATACTCCTTGCAGAGCATAAATTGCATCTTTGCACGTCTACCAAAGGCCAATATCATATCCAAACTGGATCTAAAAGACGCCTATTGACAGATTGCACTGACTGATAAGGCAAAGCCTCAAAACAAGTTCGGGGATTTTTGGGAATCTGTGGTTGGTACCGACGTTTCATTAAAGATTTTGCCGAGATCACATTTCCCATCACCGAAGTTTTCTCAACAAACAAAATTTTGAAGTGGTCTACTGAGGCTCAAGCAGCCATGACTCAACTCAAAGCTCTTCTTAATACCGCCCTTATACTGCAGAATTCGGACACGCGAAAATTTTATTTGTACTGTGACGCCAGCGATTTTGGCATTGGATCAGTTCTAGTGCAATTGTCGGACAATGGAGAAGAGTGACCAATAGCTTATAAAATCAAAGAGTGCTTAGCAGTGATTTCATTTATTGAAAAATTTCGCTGTTAACTTGAGTTAACCGATCACTCTAGTTTAGTTTGGGTTATGAGGCAACAAAATGTCTCGGGAAGACTAGCTCATCTCAAAGGCAAGGACCATATTTTTCCCGATGTTCCCTTTGTCCCGGATGTGTGAAAATGAAATCGACAGCTTTCAATTAACAGGTCCAGAAATTGAATTGGAATCTCTAGCTTTTTTGGATCCGGATTATATAGATTTAAAAACGAGAATAGAAACTAATGTGGAAAAATTTCCGGATTTGAAGGTACACGGTAAATATGTTTACATTCGCACCGAGCATCCTTCAGGTAACGTTTCGCAAGAAGCAGAAGCGCTACGTGCCGCTGCTATCAGTCAAGCGCATGACAGTGTAGTCTCCGCACACGGAGGAATGCAGAAAGTCATAAAACGTGTACGTCGAAACTTGTATTGGCCAGGATTGTCGAAACAAATCCGAGAGTATGTGCGATTTAGTGAGTTTGGAGTGACAGAGTTACTCGTGAGTGACAATGGACCGCAGTTTAAATCCATTGAATTCGACGCCATGCTAGCCAAATTTGGCATTCGTCCTCGAAACACCGCTCTATACTCTCCACAAAGCAAAGCGGCAGAACTAGCAAGCCGTTTCTTGCTTGAAGCCATAAGTTCGTATCTACAAGAAGATCAGTCCGAGTGGGATGTGCATTTGCCAAGCATTTCTTCGGCATTACAATCTTCACTGCATCAATCAATTGGTTGCTCACCGTACAAAGCGTTGTTTAGTTTCAACATGATAAACCACGGATCAGACTTTCAGTTATTAAAAAAGTTATCTTTGCTTAACACAAACATATGACCTACAATTAATTAGGCAAAAAAAACAGTCGTCAAGCCTACGAAAGAAACGCCGAACAATATAAACTCAGAGCTAAACCAATTTCGTATCGTGAAGGACAGGAAGTATTTACACGCAATTTTAAATTGAGTAAATCAAGAAATAAGTACAATTAAAAAATTTGGCATTAGTTTTCAAAATACAGAGTCAAACGAAAATTGGGCCAGGCATTTTATTGTACCCTGAACCCATGGAAAATGGGTAAAAAAGGGTATAATGGTTTTGTGCAAATGTATGTAACAGGCAAAAATAAGCATCTCCGACCCCGTAATGTGTATATATTCTTGATCAGCATCACTAGCCGAGTCGATTAAGCCATGTCCGTCTGTCTGTTTGTATGAACACGCCGATTTCAGAGACTACAGAAGCTAGAAAGCTGATCTTGGACTCATTCGGTTCGTATATACCACACGCACATCAAGTTTATTTCAAAAGATCGATAACTCTTTCCGTTTAGAGCTAGAGCCACCAAACTTATTTTGTTATGTTCGCGTAAAGTCCTGAAAATTTCATAACGATCATACATTTCGTTTAGAAGAAAACAAGGATTTCGTTTCTGTACTGAGGGCACGCGCACCGAGTAAAGTGAGTGCGTC
>SCDY01002017.1:0-33591 GCA_004143825.1 Drosophila micromelanica | reverse complement strand
ACCGAACCATGAACAAAAAGACCATCCTCATCAAAATCGGTTGAGTTTTGGCAAAGTTACGACTGGGGAAAGTTGAGACCTATCCTTATATGGGAACACAATGGTATATATTCGAAAATTTTTTACATGAATTTGGACCAAAAATTTTCTTTTTAAACTGAAATGTAGAATTAATTTAGACACTGAACCATGAACAAAAAGACCACCCTCATCAAAATTGGTTGAGTTTTGGCAAAGTTACGAGTGGGGAAAGTTGAGACCTATCCTTATATGGGAACACTATGGTATATAATCGAAAATTTTTTACATGAATTTGGACCAAAAATTTTATTTTTAAACTGAAATCTAGAATTAATTTAGACACCGAACCATGAACAAAAAGACCATCCTCATCAAAATCGGTTGAGTTTTGGCAAAGTTACGACTGGGGAAAGTTGAGACCTATGTTTATATGGGAACACTAGGGTATATATTCGAAAATTTTTTACATGAATTTGGACCAAAAATTTTATTTTTAAACTAAAATGTAGAATTAATTTAGACACCGAACCATGAACAAAAAGACCACCCTCATCAAAATCGGTTGAGTTTTGGCAAAGTTACGACTGGGAAAAGTTGAGACCTATCCTTAAATGGGAACACTAGGGTATATATTCGAAAATTTTTTACATGAATTTGGACCAAAAATTTTATTTTTAAACGAAAATGTAGAATTTATTTAGACACTGAAAAGACCATCCTCATCAAAATCGGTTGAGTTTTGGCAAAGTTACGTCTGTATTCGACCATACAAAGCCATTATGCAAAATCTTTAGTTTTCGTATTTAAATTTTGAACAGGGGTACAGTTAATACAGAATACAGAAAATTGTACCTACATGCAATGCCAATTTCTGGAGAGCAACATCATCATCGTTGAGCATGCTTGGCCAGATCCGACAATAAACATCTACAAGCACAGAGCAGTTGTAATAGGTATTCAGTAGGGTGTCGATGGTTTCCAGCGCCGTTTTCCGTACTGATGACAGGGTATCAACGCCAAGCAGCGAAATCTCACGCTCAAAGTGTGTATTGTAGAGTATACGGCAATTGATGTCTACCATACGCTCCAGCAGCGCCAAGCCCGAGCAGCGTGCTAGACCATTGCTAGCTGCAATGAAACGTTCATAGATGATTTGCGGCATTCTCTTGACCACCGGTTCCAGTTCTTCAAATCCCTCAAAGCTATAGGCGTATTGCAAGTCGTTGGGCCTTTCCATACATAGCTCCACTTGTCGAGCACTGGGGTGTTCTGGTATCTCCACATCGTTGTACTGCACAAAACTGATAGCCTCGTGGAGAATGCGCATTGTAATGGGCGAGCCCTGCTTGATGGACAGGCCTAACACTTGGCTGGCCTTGCGGCGCACACTAAAGGTTCTATCGTCCAGACATTGTATTGTCTCTCTGATGAGTTCCACTTCGCGTGGTTTCGTGCACACATCGTGACGAAATATGCGCCACTCAACCTGCGTTTGTTGCTGCAAAATGCGTTCGATTAGCTCCAGAGAGCGTATCTGCAGACCAACCGCATCGTCTGCTCTAACGGCCATAAGCAATAGATCCTTGCAGGACTTATTACACTTGGCATAGAGAGCTGCATCATATTTGGCCGCATATCCAATGGCAATTTTTTCATCCACAATTTTCCACTAAGAAGATACAAATTAATTTAGTTGTTTTTGTTTTTGGCCTACATTTTATTCTACTCACCTCCCTGATAGGGTTAGAAATCACGCACTCTATGTACACCTCCAATACGCGTGACATAATATCTGGGTACTTGTCTAAGAGTTTGATAAACCAATCTGAAATGTGTTCGCCACTTTTTGGGCCCGATCCCTTTCCATTTTCCGGATATATGTGCATGGCAAATGTTTTGGTCATTATTAGCATCAGGGTCTCGTATACATCGCCATTTTGCTCGTTAGTAATTTCATCGAACAGCTCAAAACACTTGGCATGCAATTGGGGTGCACCTGTAAAGAGGACATTTTTAAGAATTTAAACTTCCAACTGTTAAACTAAAGATGATAATAAGTCGATAATACAGCATGTTGTCGCACAATACCATTAAAAAGCAACTAGAGATGAGACAAGGGATAGCGACTTTATAAATAGTGGCTATATTTGATCTGGCTTTTTTTCTGCCGGAAATTTCGGTCGTTCTACCGATTTAGCAAGACTCCAACTTTTTTTAAATTTCTGTAGCGTACATTTGAAATAGCGTCTTCCCGTCATTATATAGTAATTTGTTGTAGACAAGAAACCGGCTATTTTAGACATTTTCTTTGAATTATTGCTGCACCAAAAATATCGATAACCCAAGACAAATCGAATTGACAGTTCACATTTACGCCGAAGGTTGACCATATCTAATGAAATTTATTACGAACGATAATAAGGATTTCGACTTGTGAATCTTAAATATTTTTTTTATTTGCGACCAGATGTTGATATTATTTGGTAAAAACTCTGGCGTTGCGGCGGTCAGCCAAGTACGCAGCATTGCCACACGCTTGCTGGCCACAACAGCAGCAGGCTCAACGACGACGACAGAGCACTTTGATATTATTATTGGCGGCGGTGGCCTAGTTGGGACAACTTTGGCCGCTGCACTGGCCAAGAATAAGACATTGGCAGACAAGAAGGTGCTGCTACTGGAGGGAGCACCACCATTTAAGGGCTTCAATGTCAGCGCACCATATCAGAATCGCGTTTCGGCCATCAACCGCAACTCCATAGAGCTTTTTAAGTCGATTGATGCCTGGACACGCATCGAGGCGGCCCGCTATAAGCCGGTGAAGCAGATGCAGGTATGGGAAGCGAACAGCGATGCGCTCATTCAGTTCCAACACGATAATTTTTCCAGCGATGTGGCCTGCATCATTGAGAATGATCTTATACTGGACGCAGTCTACTCATGCGTCTCTACATCGGCGCCCAATGTCCAGGTGCTGAATAAGGCGCGCATTGAATGCGTTAGTCTGCCGGGTGAGAAGTGTGATGGGCACTCCAAAGTGCAGCTACAGGACGGGCGCCAATTTACGTGTGAGCTGCTCATTGGTGCGGATGGCGCCAACTCTGTGGTGCGCAAAGAAATGGGCGTGGATGTATTCTCATTTAACTACGAGCGCATGGGCTTGGTGGCCACGCTGGACCTGTGCACGGAGGACGATTCTGATAACTCGGTGGCCTGGCAACGCTTCTTGCCAAGCGGACCCGTTGCCCTGTTGCCGCTCAGCGCCAAGCAGAGCTCGCTAGTCTGGAGCACCACAGTGCCGCATGCCAAGCAACTCCTGGAAATGGAACCAAACGATTTTGTGGACGCTCTTAACGAGGCCTTTTGCCGGCAATATCCGCGCGTGGATGTGGCGGACAAAGCACTGCAAGCGCTCAACGCCTTCTTCGGCAACAGTGGAGTGCAACACCAGCGTCAGTATCCGCCGCGTGTGCGCGGCGTACAGGAACGCTCCCGGGCCACCTTCCCGTTGGGCTTTCTGCACGCATCGTCGTATGTGTGCAATGGCGCTGCCCTGGTGGGCGATGCCGCACATCGCGTGCACCCGCTAGCCGGTCAAGGCGTCAATTTGGGCTTTGGCGATGTGCGCTGCTTGGTGGAAACCCTGGCCGCTGGCGCCTATGCCGGATTCAAGCTGGGCGACACTCAACATTTGATTAAGTATGAACGCAAATGTTTGGCCAAGAATGTGCCCATTATGGCGGGCATTCATGGCCTGCACACACTCTACTCCACGGACTTCAGTCCGGTGGTGCTGCTGCGCAGTCTCGGCCTGCAGTTGACCCACAATTTGCCGCCCATCAAGAACATGTTTATGAAGAATGCCATGGGTTAAGCGCGTGCGAAGCAAGCACATATTACATTATATTTAAGTGTTTACAGTTTTTTAGTCGCTAATAAATCAAATAAAAGGTGTAGAAGGCATTTTGATTAGAATTGGTTTTAATTTGGAAAAATTAAGGTATTAAATAAAAATTTAATTTAGTCAGCTCGCAGTGAATTAGTTTCACAAAAGATGTTCTAACTGTTGCAATGAAATTTGTGATAGATTCAAAAAGACATATCTGTCATCCAAAAGGAGGTTTTCGATATAGAAACATCGAAGATCTTATCAACATCAGATAACAATACCATAACACCTTTTAAAACTAATGGTTTTCAAGAAATTTATGGTGTAAACAATTTAACAAGATAGACTCTCAAAAAAATAAAAATAAAATGAATTAATTAGTATAAAAAATATGTATATATATACACAACTACACGACTTATGTAAGTTTTTATAGTAAGTAAATTTTATTTTATCGATTTAAAAAATCAATTCGATTTGAGAAAATTGTAACGATAGGTAAAAAAAACATATAAAAAAGCCTTCAAGGATTTATAATCCTAGGATGAGCTTCAAACTCTTGCATTTAAATTGTATGTGATGTGGAGCAGATTCTTGAAACGTACAATATTCTATATCCATGTTCTTATGCAACCAACGTACACATCGCATTAAAAACTCTTGTCGGAATATTCTCCCAAATTGTTTATTATTAACCTTTGAATGTTTTACTTTACAGAATTGATATAATAGTTGGTTTGTCAAGTGTTTCATTAAATGTAGTAATTGGTGGTAGCTGAGATATATTACGAGCCAGCTTAATCCTAGCATTTTAGAAGGCACATTTGGTAAACACCATAAGACTAAGTTATGGTAATTCTATGAATTTGGCATTGTGGAAACTTTACTTTAGAGTTCCTGATGGCTTTTGCTGACGCCCATCTGTGGCAAGCCGTTGCTGTGGCCGCTCTCGCCCAGCTTCAGATCCTGATCAAGAATGCTAATCTCATCTTTGGCAAAGTTTTGCTGGCGATTGCTTTTCAGCTGCGCCTCTCCGGCTGGTGTACCCTCAACGACCACCTGCTGCGAGTCCTCCGTGTCGGATACATAACCATTTTCGCCCGTATAGTGAATGGGATAGAGCAACAGGGGTGCAGCGCTAAATGCAATCAAATTGCGTGGCTCGTAGGCCTCGCTTAAATTTTGCTGCGGATGCCGTCCGAACATGACGGGCAGAAACTCATCGACCGGTATAAGTTTCTCTAGCGGCTTAACCGCCAGCAGCTTTTCGGCACCGCGCAGCGTAATCACATAGCCCAGGGTCCAATAGGAGTAGCCGACATGCACGAGATTGTCGCTGTCCTCGACCCACGGCTCGTGTTCGTCCTTCAAACGCTTGCGACCAAAGTAGATGAGGTCGTAGTTAAATTTACTCGCCTGCTGCAGCACGCGCTGTGCATTCGAGACGAAATAGGGTTCGAAGCGTATGTCATCCTCGAGGATGAGCACCTGGCGCAGCTGTCGCTGCACTATCTGCTCCCAGATGCGATAGTGACTGAGAAAGCAGCCAATTTCTCCCATGGTCATGGGCCGGTGATGATACGGATCCTCGTAGCCGGGCAGAAATTTAATGCCCATTTCGTGCATCAGCTGCGCATTCAGCAGCTTACCATCGACGGCGGCAAAGTATTCAACCTGCAGACCCAGCTCGACGAACAGCTGCTCCATTTTCTCACGCCTTTCCGGTCTTCGTTCCAGATTGATCATGAATATGGTATCCAAATTGAGTTTGCTTTGCTTCGGCAGTGGCTGCAAATGCTGCTGCAGGTAACTCAGCACAGGCGGCACAGCGCCCAAGTCATGCACCATGTTCACCCTCAGGTTGACTAGCTGCTGCAGATCCTGCTCGAGCGTATCGCTCGTCTCCAGCGGCTGCATTATGTAGCCAAAGGGCAGCTTGTTGCAGATGTGCAGCGGCACACCCGAACTATTCGCGGACGTGGCAAACACAATGATATCGTCGACGGGTCCATTATACAGACGCACTTCTCGCTGCGACTTCTGTTGCATTTCTGTCAGACGCTGCCGGTCAAAGGTTAGATAACGAGCGCCCGCATAGTTCATGTGCACCAGCACAGCTGTGTGCACCATGGGCACCTCGAAGACGCCAACTTTTTCGCCATGATAGATCTGCTTGTACTCTGGGGTGCGCTGGTAGTAGTAATCCTCGGTCATGCCGCACCAGAAATTCGAGTAGAGACTCTCCGACAGCAACATGGGCGCCACAATGGGCAGCTGCAGGGCGGTGAGCACCCTCAGCGTTTGTGGCTCCGTCAGCAGCACATCTGCATCGAGGAAAAATATAAAATCGGCCCAAATGTCACGTGCATGTTGCAGCGCCTCCTCTTTCAGCGCAATCACATGCTTGAAACGAGACACCGGCCAGTCAAAGGCGGAGCTCTCGTTCTGATGACGCGACGTCTCCTCGTCGAGCGCATAGTTGATGCTGTGATAAAGATCACCCGAGTGCTTCAGCCACTTTTGTAGCAGCTTAATGCTATCATCGCTGCTATGATCACAGCGTAGCCTGCATAAGAGCATATATCTATATAGTTATGGTAATCCAATCCAGGCTCGGACTTACCAAAAGGCTATGCGTTGCTTGGGGTAGTCGAGCCGCTCCACATAGCTGAGGAACAGGGGCAATATGTGCGCCTTGTTGCGCACGAGCAACGTTATGAGAACCGTGGGTGGCTCGTACTCCAAATCCGAGTCCTCGGCCCAACCGGCGCCCAGGGCGCTTATTGTGAGCAGTCCAAGTAGTATTATACGCATCTCCACGTCATGCCAAATACATTGTTCAGTTCAAATAGGTCATACGCACTATCAGACAACGGATGCGTCTGCTGGACAACTGTAGAGCGTCTGTCAAACTTTAAATCTATTTTTAGACAGCAGCGCTCAGCGTTTAGCGTTCATTGAACGACCCCGTCATATGGTTTCAATCAGTTCCTGCAAGACGATAACATATCGTTTCGCATTCAATGCGTAACAGCTGTTTTAGCTGTGAACTGCAATGACTGTTATCGACCCCAACTGTTTCAATACCTTCCGCTACAATTGCAGTCGTTCAGTTGACAAGTGCTCCGTTTATCGATTGTAATTTTATCGTACTGAGTGCAATTTAACGTTATGAAGAAGGCATATTTAATCTCATAGTAACTTTAGTATCGTTGCATGTCAGAATGTCCTTTATTGAAAACATAATTTCTCTTTCACGCCTTCTAAGTAATTATCAACTTAGTAAAAGTTTACCTAGATTAAAGGTACTTTTACTTGTTCCTCATAAATATACTCTTAAATATCAATTTCTAGAATTAATAACATTGCTCTTTTAAAAAGAAAACAACAATTTATTTCATCGAATCTCAAGTGAAGCGAATTCTATGCCTGCTTGGCTGGATGCGGCTTCACATAGCTGGGAAAGTTAAGCTGCAGGCCCTCCTTGGCCTCAAAGAACGTGTAGGACAGTGTGATGGTGTCGCAGTACTCGAGCGCCGGATCTTGTGTGATCTCAGGATCAATGTAGAAGAAGACGGGCATATCGACTTCCTCGTGCGGATTGAGCATTTGCTCCTCAAAGCAAAAGCATTGGATCTTATTGAAATACGCGCCAGCCTCAAATGGTATCACATTATAGGTGCTGATGCCGACCACGGGCTTGTCCGTCGGATTTTTTGCCGTGTAGAAGGCAAGCGCCGTCTCGCCGGGCGACACTTTGATTTCATACTGTTGCGGCTTGAAGTTCCAGCGCATGGACGAGCCAATGTCGGCATTGAAGCGGATTTTGAGCACACGATCCTTCACCTTGACCATGTGCTCCACCTTATCGGCATCGTGACCCTGTGAGGTGGTGCCGCCATAGCTGTACGCCTGGCAAAATATGCTGTACAGTGGCACGGCTGCGTAGCTGAGCCCCACGATCAGCACACCGCCAGCGGTTATGTAGTACAGTGTCGACTTTAATCGCAGTTTACGCGCTGCTTCCGAATCTCCTCGATTGCCGCTCAAAGTGGATTTTGTCCGACATGGCGGCGATTGTTTGTTGGCGTTGCGAAGCGACGTTTGCCGCAGCAGTTGCT
Source organism: Drosophila micromelanica (assembly GCA_004143825.1). Lineage (NCBI taxonomy): Eukaryota > Metazoa > Arthropoda > Insecta > Diptera > Drosophilidae > Drosophila > Drosophila micromelanica. The sequence continues at coordinate 25,560 of SCDY01002017.1, read as the reverse complement.
GGCACTGCACGCGCACAGAGGCAAAGGTGCGCAGCATTTATATTTATTTAGTTAGGCCAACAATTTTAATTGAATTCGCGTTTTCATTCAACAATCAACCGTTTGTATAATCGTTGCCTCAAAAAAACAGCTGTTGCCTAGTTGCCAGTGTGTACACACATAGTTAACACCGGCTGCCTTGGACATTGTTTACACATGGCGCAAATAATAGTGATGCTCGTTTTAGTGATTTGTCCGTTAGTGGATTTCACATATTTTCGATATTATCGTCACAATTAAAGGGGGCAAATTTTTATGTTTTATTTTCTGAAGTAGCTCACTCGTTCATTATTAAGTATTGAACTAAATTAGTAATTTTGCATTTTCAAATAAATAATAAAATAAGTGGTATCGAACACAGCGATATATATTTACGGTATTCACGATGTAAGACTCTCTTATATTACTACTTTTGAGATCTAAGCAAAATAATAATAATATAAACACAACACTTAAAATAAACACGGCTTAAGAAAAATGTGCAGCTAGGGAAATTCAAACAGGTGTTTGAATAAAAATTTTTCATAATATTTGTGTAATACTCACAGGAATTATTGTAACCATGTCTGAAATTCATATAGAGTATTTCCATTAGGCAGCGTATGATATTGTCCCGTGGCTTCAGGTGATCCTTGAAGTGCACATAGCGAAAAAGCAACTTCAAGTCATCGCAGATGGTTAAAAACAATATCCATATGTTATTGGCGCGATTACTAGTGTTGCTGTGCTGCTCCAACAATCGAAAAACCCTCAGGCAATGCTCGATAACACCCTCATCGAAGACGCCGTAGCTCTTGGCGCCCGGTATGGTGAGTGTCAGGAAATAGGTGCTAATCGCATTGAGAGCCAGCTGCTCGTTGGCATATTCATTCACCGGTTCGGCAGCGGCAGCGAGGATTTGTTGCGGGAGTGCTACTAGACTGGTGAGCGCGTAAATGTAGGCCAAATAATCCTTGGGCGCTATATTCTCAATGCTAGCCCAATTATCCGTGGTAATGTCGAACCTGGCCTCTTGCTCAATGTCGTTTGATCGCAGCGCTCTGATGCAATTTGAAAGATCCCGCAACGTTTGCAATTGATTGTTCTGTGCCTGTGGATTCTGTTTGCACATGGGCAGCGACCAGAATTTGCGGGCCCTTAGTCGCGTCATCTCCTCGTTGTCATCATCGTCGCCCAATATCAGGTCTTCCACATTGATCCAATCAACGTTTGATGCAAACTCTGCCTTAAGTTCACAGAATATGCGATTTAATTCGGACATGCTTGCATATTTTTCTAATTTTTCGGCACTGTTTCACCTTTTTATAAATTTGTTTACAATCACAAAAAATAGGACTCGGATTATCGATTACGACTGCGGTTTTCGGTGTTAAGCGTTATCGATAAGAAGCAGAAAAAAACGAACAGCTGTTCATAGCTTGTGCTGTGTATGCAGCTCATAAAAATTGGTTCAAAATTCATGTTACGTATTTATTAAAGATATATATAGGTCATTATTAAAAATTAAAAAAAGTTTAAAAAAATTGCCTATTAATTAGTATTAATATATTACATATTTTGACCACGAATTTGGAATGGAATTTTAGCTTAGCTCGCATAAGCTCAGAGCAGCATACCTGGCTCTATCAACATATGGAACAACATTGAAAACTGCACCCAATTGTGATTTGAAAAATCCGTAAACAATGGACGCTCTTAAAGAAGCGTCCCTAGACAATGAGGAAGTGCGCGAAATCCTGAAGAACACAACTGATCTGCGGCAGTATTCGCGGCAAATTGAAAAAGAGTTCAAGGATGTGGAGAACAAGTCGATTGAGGATTACATTGCCGAATCGCAGAACATTGCCAGTCTGCACAATCAGATCAACGACTGCGACGAAGTGCTGGAACGCATGGAGAACATGTTGATGAGTTTTCAGAGCGTCCTGAACAACATTAGCACCGAAATCACGCAATTGCAGCGAAAATCAGTGTCCATGTCGCTGCAGTTGACTAATCGACAGTCGGTGAAGGCGCAGCTGTCACAGTTCATCGAGGACATGGCCGTCTCGGAGGAGATGATTAACATAATCATGGACACGGCGGTGACAGAGCGCGATTTCAGCACCCAACTGAACGTGCTAAATCACAAGCTGTCGCTGGTAAAGGAGCTGAGTTTCAAGGAATCCAAATCGACCAACGATGTCAGCGATGTGCTGCACAAGCTGCGCCTCAAAGCCATGTCCAAGATACGCAGCTACCTGCTCGAACAGATCTACAAGTTCCGCAAGCCCATGACAAACTATCAGATACCACAGAATGCCATGCTGAAGCACAAGTTCTTCTTCGAGTTCATTCTGTCCAATGAGCGGCATGTGGCCCAGGAAATATGCAGCGAATACATCGATACCATGAGCAAAATATACTATAGCTACTTTAAAGTAAGTTTATGAAATGAAAGTTTGTTCCGATGTTAATATATATATCTTGCAGAGCTACTCGACGCGCCTAACGAGTCTCAAATTCGAGGAATCTTGCACCAAGGATGATCTAATGGGCATAGAGGATAATGCCTCGAAGGGTCTATTTGCCAAAACGACCAGTTTAAAGCACAAGAGCACAATCTTTACCATTGGCAAACGCGGCGATATCCTAAATCAGCAGCTGGAGGCGCCTATTATAGTGCCCCATGCTCAGCTCAAGAATCGCGTAAGCTGTACTCTTAAAGCCCCCAAAAGTGCTTGTTTAAAATTTGCGTTAACTCTTGCAGTACACGGTCGAGGCTCTGTTTCGTTCCGAGCAATATGCATTGGTGGACAACGCATGTCGGGAGTACCTGTTCGTGACCGAATTCTTTATGGTGCGTGGCACCCAAGCACAGGATTTGTTCAATCAAATAATGGGCAAAACATTGACCTTGATGATTGTACGTTTATAAATATCTTGGGCTTATTCATATATGTATAACTCAAATGCTGTTGTTTTGCTAGAAAAATCTGGAAACCTCTATACATGATTGCTACGATACCATAGCCATGTTCCTCTGCATACATTTGATCTTTCGCTATCAGCTCATGTGCCACAAGCGCTGTGTACCTGCGCTGGATAAGTGAGTATCAGATCGACCAATTGCTTAAATTGAGATTTTACTGCTGATCAGTCAAAGACAACAGACTACTTAATCCATTAATTACTTTTCCAGGTACTGGGACTCGCTGCAGTCGGCCATCTGGCCGCGCTTAGAGCATGTTTTTCGACTAAACATTCAGAGCATACACGACTGTGATCCGACCAAGTTTAACAAGGAAATGGGTCCACATTATGTAAGTGAAATACTGCAAAATGTTTACATGTCAGTATATTAAACATATTATTTGTAGATAACGCGTCGTTATGCCGAGTTTAGTGCCGCCATTGTGGGCATCTCGGAGCACTTTCCAAATGAGCTGGTTAGTCGTCTGCTGATGGATTTGCAAAACGAAGTGGAATGCTTTATTTTACGCATGGCGGCCATTTTTGCCACTCGCAAGGATCAGCTTATCTATCTGATTAACAACTATGATCTTGTGCTGGGCGTGCTCATGGAGCACACACGTGACAACTCCAAAGAGGCTGAGGCATTCCGAGAGCAGTTGAATGCGCGCAGCGCTGAATATGTGGAAGAGATCTTAGCCCCACACTTCGGGGGCATTATACAGTTTGTCAAGGAGTGCGAACAGTACTTTGAGAAGGATCAGCCGGACGAGCTGCGCAAACAAGAGCGGCGTAGTCTGGGTCTGGTGGCTAGCTTCTCTGCGAATTGGAAGAAATCTCTGGAGGAACTCAACCGTGAGGTGCTTTTATCGTTCCCATCGCTGTTGACGGGCTCACAGCTGCTCCAGCTGGCTTTGGCCAGTCTAGTACAATATTATCATCGTTTCCACAAGCTATTGACGCCGAATGCGCGCGCCCAGCTCACCAACATTCACGTGGTTATGGTCGAAATCAAAAAGTACAAGAGCAACTACTGAGGGACAATTAAATCAGATTTTAATATGTGTAGTTCTGTGTGAATAGAGCAACATTCCAAAAAAAGAAAATAAAATATAAACTATGATAAACCTTTTAGGAGGCTGCCGACGATTGGGATGTAGGCATGTTATGCGTCATCTTCGAACATCATCTCAACCAGATCCTTGTTGGAGCAGCGTTCGCCATCCAAACGCTGTGGCGACTTCCAGCGCAGCAGAGTGGGCAGAAAGATTAAATGTGTGTTCGGATCCTTGCGGAACGGACAGTTCAAATCTTTCCAGCTACAAACAGAAAATATAATCAGTAATTAGCGGGCATTCTTTTAAGCTCACATAAAGATAAACGAGAACAGTCGACATCCACTTGGCCGATCAGCTATCGGCTTTGCCAAGTTTTTATTGTATTTATCATTAATATACGGGGCGTGACTTTGGCATGTGAATGTACACATATGAAAAGGTGCTGTATAATACAGTCGAGTGCTTTCGTCATATATATATATTATTTATATACTTTTCACAGAATAAAGCCGTCGACAGCAAGTGTTTAACTATACCCTTGAGGTTCTATAATTTCGTGTAACATATTTGGCTGCATTAAATGCGGGTATCCCAATGAGAATTATGTTAAGAGTGAAGCTATCTTTATGAACATTTTTATAGGTGCTGTTTTTAATTCTTAAGATAGCATATACATATGTCGGAACGCAGTCAAAAGGTAAGTATATTTGTATGAAATTCGGGCTAAGCTATCATATAGCTACTATCGGCTTAAAATTAAGTTTTGAAAATTATAAATGCAGTTTTTAATTTGCTCCAAATCTATCAGCAAACTCTTATCAACAAGGGACACAACAGGTCAAAATTTTTAGCCAAACTCGACCGAAAATAATCCAAATATGTTATACAAAATGTATTCAAGGGTATTTAGCTGTCGGCATTGTGAAGTTAATAGTTCTCACTGCTCTTGATTTTATGAGTACTTACTACGAGCGCTCCCCGACATCTACGTGCACAAAGTGCGAGTTCTCAGCGGCCTTCTTCAGCGCATCGTGTATCACCGGCTCCGCTGAGGGCGATATAAACACAAAATATATAAATGTTTATGCACTTGGGAGTTGGGTAATTGAAATTGAAAGCGCTTGTGGTTAACCACTAGACAATAAAATACTTGTGTGTATTACCCTTGACACAGTATGGACACCAGCTCTCGCCGTTCTCATCCTTGCCGCCGCTGAATAGAACGTGAACGGGATTGTTGCCGTCGCCAGTTTCCAGTTCCTCCATTTTCTTGGAGAACTCTTCGTAGCCCTTGACATTATGTGTTATGACCATAATTTTGCTTTGTTTTAACTTGTTAACACCGCCTGCGAACGTTCGCTTGGCAATACGACCGAAGAGAGTTGGCAGCGACGTGATTGAGCACTTTTCTATAACTGCTGTAAAATGGTTACGCACTTGTTGTTTTATCGTTTTAATTTTGTTGTCAATGAAAGCTGCGATTGGCTATCGATAGCATGACTCAGAAGATTGCCTATCGATAGGGTTAATAAAATATAAGTAACGTTTCTTTTGCTCGAAATTTCTACTTTAAAAGAAGAAATAATATAATATAGGAATCACTTAAATTCCTAAACAATTTTAAGCAAACACATTTTTGTTCTCTGTATATATTAAACTGACAGAAATGTCTAGTAATTTACGTCAATTAAAATGTCGTCTCTAAGCGCATATCGATAACGCACCGTGTCATTATATAAACTATCGTTAAGCTAACACATCACCAGTGTCATCAAAACATATGTTTATTTTATATATTCTTACTTGCACACAATAACTTTCATTAATTTCTGATTATTGTTTGATTAAAAACATGGCCCAGTCCATTTTACTGCGCAGTTTATCGCTGCACAGACGAACGGCGCTATTTTCCACAACTGCGCGTCTCCGCAGTCTCGCTGCGCTGCATTTGAGCAGCCGTGCAGCGCAGGAAGCAACGAGTGGTTTGTCAAATTTACATCTAAAGCTGCAATTAGCTCTGAAATTTTTGTTTTTTTCGTTTTAGGTGGTTCGAGTGGCGGCGGCGCACTGCAGGAGTCCCGTGGCGGTAGCCAAGTGTCCACAGACGTGCGGCCCATTGGCGAAAAGATCAAGGAGAACACAAAGACGGCCAGTTATACGGCCATCATTTTGGCCGGTTTGGGTGTGACTGGTATCATGTTCTATGCCATTTTCCGTGAACTCTTCTCCAAGGAGAGCTCTAGCAATATCTACGCCAAGGCGTTGCAATTGGTTGTTGATGACCCGCGCGTGCAGGACGCCATTGGAGCGCCCATCAAAGGCTTCGGCGAGACGTCGCGTCGCGGCCGTCGCCAGCATGTGGCCCACAGCAGTTTCGAACGCAATGGAGTGCCCCACATGCGCATGCAGTTCTATGTCCAGGGACTGCGCAACAAGGCCACAGTACAGCTAGAGTCCCGAAGGGTGCGCCAAAGTGTTTTAATTGATCTATATATTCATTAATATCTCTACCCTTTTTGTGCAGGACTCGGCGGGCAAATTAGAATTTCGTTATCTGTTTGTGCAATTGGATCATTATCCACGCACCACCATCGTTCTGGAGGATAATCGCGCCTATGATCCCAAGCCTGAGCCTGCGTCGTCGACATTTAGCAATCTGGCGCTCATGTCAAACAACCGGGATAAATAGTAGAAGACACCTTTCCCACCCACACAATCCTCACAGCTCTTAAATTCTTGGTATAATTGTTATTTAATTTACGCATTGACTGATTATATATGCAGTGTTTTATTCGCCAATCGAAAAGTTGTCCATCTCCAAAATGGCGCCCGACTCGTGTCAGTAGAGCTTCTTCCAGGGTATTATCTCCCAGGAGCGGATGATGTGGCGTCCAAACAGAAAATCCTTTAGCTTGTTCATTACGTAAAACGAGATGCCAAAGAACGAGGCGAAATACAACCAGAACTGACCCAAACGCTCCCAAACGCTCAAATGATAGCGTGCCGGCAACTGCAGCACATCCACCTCCAGATCGATGGCGAGGCCAGGCTCCAAGTGTGGCGCGGTTTCTCTGTAATATGTTTCCTGTACGGCCAACTGGAAGTAGGCAGGATTTGCCTTGACCTGTGCCAGCAGCGATTCCATTTTGTACTGCGACATGTCCGCCAGGCTGCTGTTCGTGTCCAGCTGCACGTGGCGAAAGTGCGTCTGAATGTTTCGCCCCGGAAACGGGCACGTGAACTCCACATATTGCTTCAGTTTGAGCTCGCCTTTGAGCTGAATGCGTCCGTTTTGGAGACGTTGCGCCTGCGGCAGCTGCAACTGATGCGCCAGGACGGCGGGCGGACTGAGGACGCACTTGTGCCGCAATTGCGCCTCAAAGAACAGCAACAAATCAAAGTTCAGCAGGTGTGCGGGCAGCTGACGCAGCTCCAGCTGAAAGTGCAGGCGATCCGTGACCGTATCGTGATCCAAATCCTCTGTCCAGTACTTGCTGGCCACGCAGTTCCTGGAATAATTCTGCAGGTGCGCATTAAAGTTGCCAAAGCTGCTGCAGGCAAGCAGAGAGGAAGATTCCATGTTGGCGACGAATATGTACTGATAGCTGAACTGTATTTTGGGCTGCTCATATAACACACGCGACTCGGATATGCCGGAGTAGGGACTCAGCAGGGAGACCAACAAAACCGGCAGCATTACGGACAATGCTATGAAAACGAGCACCAACAGCGATGCCAGCGAACATAGTGAGTTCTTGTAGATTATGGCCGTATTTGTGGTGTGCAGCGGTATGAATTTCATGTTGCCTATTCAATTTTCTCACTTGATTTACAAATGTCAAAGCAAAATTGTTTTGATTTGATTAATTCAAATGGTTGCCGGGCAACATGTGGCGACATCTAATGTTCAAAGCTGCAACCGAAACTGTCATATCAGTCAGCTTATGTATGAGTGCTATTTAGGCAGTTTTCGTTAAGTTTTTAGCACGTTCGTTAAGTGTGGAGCAACAATTTTCAAAAAGAACGTTACATGCTCACAGTTAAGTTTGGTATAAACAAATTTTTACAAAATAACGTCAAAAAATTGGTAGCAAGCACTGCCTGTCGCTTTGCATCAATATTATGCCGGCAATTTGATCGTTATTTCACTGCGCTTTCAACACTCTTTAAAGTAAGCGCATTAAATTTAAAGCTTGAACTTCCGATTTAAATGCGTAGCGCTGCGAGGAAAGAAACAAAATATAAACTGAAAACCAGTTGCCGCTCTTAATTATGCGAAAATGTTGGTCAAGAAATTTTTGATCATCTTCTTTTTGGTTTTTGCCGAATTTTGTAAACTTTACTTTTCACTTTTTTGATGTGGGCTGCTGGGGTTGGAACCGGGGCGTCTCGTTTCGGAATCCAATAATTATGTGCAATCAATACGTTTTCTGTATCGGCATATGCTTAAGTTGTATACGGCCGGAACGGATGTGCTTCACTGGGGATCAATTGAAGGCCAGCGTTCACTGGCCAAGCTAAATTATTGCTAAGAATTGCATTGGCCAGTTGCTAATAAAGCGATTGGTAGCGCATTTTCTTCTTTCTTTTCGTTTTTTTGAAGCGATTTTTAAGGCGGATGCGTGTATTGTGTGCACTTTCAGCTGCTATTGATTTCAATTTGTCTTATTTTTTCTTTGCATGAGGTGGTAACTCTGTAAGATGCATGTGATGTGCATATTTAAACTTCAAATTTTAGTATTTCTTTTTATTTTTAGAAATTTAGCTTGAGTTAGAAAAAGGCTTTATTATTTACTTGACCAGGTTCTTGCTGTTTAAAAAAAGATGTAAATTGTTTTATATATTTGTTAAATACCCTATTAAATCTGTTATAAAGCAAATGCCAATTTCTTTGTTTTCAGATTATACCAATTTACACTCTCAAAAATGCACCAACCGCTCACTTACTCGTTATCTTATTTCGAACTAGTTCCTCAAAATCTAAATAAACCTTCAAGCGTTTTTCGTTAATTACCTCGTTAGAGTTCTGAGCAAGTTCGAGCGTCGCAGTATTACGAACACAAAATCGAAAGAAAACTAGACAGATAATAAAAAAATCAACATTGATTTCGAGCCTATTAGTGCATATTTGAATATTTGTTTTTAGGTTGATCGATATCTCTTTTTGTTTTTTTTTTTTTGCTTGATCTAGTTTTTCTAGCTTAAAGCTGTTATAGCTAGATAGATTCCTCTTTTTCTCTTTGGCAGTGTCCATCATATTATTATTATATAATAAATATTCTTGCACTTCCTTGTCGATATGTTCTTTTGTCATTCAATTGTCAACTTCTTGTGTCACTTGTTTCTCTTTTAATATTGGTGACTTAACTTTTTTTATTGTTTAGCTTTTCGGATTGTTTCCCGCGTGACATGTCAGTTAAATTCGGCTGCTTGAGCAGATTTTTGATATGTGCCTTTGACTTTTCATATAGATGATGGACATGGTCATGTCAAAACTAAGAAAAAGCAGTTAAGAAATATGATAAATAAATAAATAAATGAGCCACATTTGACAGTAACATTTCTGAGCTGTATTTGACAGTTAGACAGTGTTGCCAAGTGCTCTGTGCCTCAAATATTATTTGATTGATTCAACGTAACGCCACAAAACATTCAGATTGAAAGTGCGCTTGGAGCTTAACCAAAATATAAAGAAAATGGGCGAGAGTACACAAAAGAAAATCAATACGTTTTTACAATTGCTTTCCGCACGAGTTTTTATCTGCGGCGCTTTAGCCTGGCATTGCCACGCCATTTACAAAAAAAGAAAACCTTTTTGTTTTTCTTTTGGGGTGCCGAAGCTTAAATTCCCTTACAGACATATTGAAGACATACGCTATAACTTTGCATTTACCAAATTTTTATATGTAAGCATATGTTTTACTGTAGTGAAATGTTGGTAAAATTATATTTCTTCGTTGACACAAAAGAGATAATAAGATTAGCTAAATTTTCTAAGGATATCTAAATTTAAAAAAGTTTGTTATTGAAAGCACAATTTTTTCTATGGATAAATTTGATAAAGTTGTGTGATATTGATAATATTTTAAAAATATATGGTATTTAAAAGACAGTCAAATTGCCAAGTTTATTGGGGATATCTCGAAAAACAAACAAGTTTTAATTTTAAATACGTTTTCAAGACCTATACTTTTCTAATTTTTTTTTAAATTGCCAAGTTTGATCGAGATATCGTTCTTATAATTTTTCAACCGATCGTTCCAATACTTAGCAAATATATGTAGCAAATATATGTATAAATATTATTAAGATTTTTCAGAATTTTAGGAGTATGGAAAAACTCTGAATTGACAAGTTTAGTTTGAATATAATTTTTGTTATAGTCTGCAAATTTTAAAAATGTTTATAAATTAAATTTCATTATGATAGCCTTGTACATATATCCTCTATAAGGTCGGACACGTTTGTTTCTATGCGTTACGCATTGTGTGGCATAGTTCTAATACGCCCCCTGCAAGTGTATAAAAAGGGAGGTATGTGCACACTGGCACAAAGAAGATGGCGAGCAAAAGCAGACACAAACGGGCACACACACCCACACCCACAACCACACACAGACACGCACATTTGAAATGCGAGGCACGCGGGCAGGACAACGCCAGCTCTGTGCTCATATATCCTGGGGGGGGGGGGGGGGGGGGGGGGGGGGGGGGGGGGGGGGGGGGGGGGGGGGGGGGGGGGGGGGGGGGGGGGGGGGGGGGGGGGGGGATTGTTGGAGCGTACAGGTGCGCCCTACTCTGTGTGTGTGTGTGTGTGTGTGTGCGCAAAAAGTGGCAGTTTATTAGGCGCACCAAATTAACATAGGAATACTAATGTCCTTGCTTGAAACCGCTTCAGCTTCGTTTTGGAAAATTTCATTCAAGTTTTGTGTGTTTTCTTTTTTGCAGGTTTCTAAAATTACAACGCCTGCGCGAATTTATTTGATTTTTTGTCGCTTAGCGGTGTGTGTGTGTGGGCTAAGCAACCCCCTTTTTGGCTGGATGCTGCTGGAAAACGAGGGGAAATTGTGTGCGTCCATTGTTGCGCCTGGTTTCCCTTTTTTTTTTGCCTTTTTTTTTTTTGGTTTCCTTTGCTTTGCACTTTTACTTACATCCCCCAAGGAAATCAAAGAAAAACGTATGGTTAGCGTTGCAGTTGAGGTAGTTGCTATAATATTTATATAAAGTTCATGCCTGGTATATAGATATATATATGTGTATATGTATATTCCCCTTACAACACTCAAGCGCTAAAGTGTTACACACACACACACACACACATACAAAATGAGCGTTGCCCAAGGGGGTGTATGTCATATAGAAGACTCTGCTGTGCCACAATATGCATATATATATTTGTGTGTATATATGTACATATTTGACAATCAGGCCGCAAGCATATGTTACCCGATAATTTGCCGAAAGTTTTAATGAAAGACATGGGACTCATTTCTCGTGCTGTCTCCACTGCGGGCATCGCTCTATCTCACTCTCTTTCTCACTTTATGTGTGGGTGTCATTTTATGTGTGTGTGTGTGTGTGTGTGTGTGTGTGTGTGTGTGTGTTTGTGTGTGTGTGTGTGTCGCCATTTTGTGTGTCTCTGTGTTTCCTGTTGAAGCAAATTTTGATGAGCTCGAGAAAAGTTACTGCTTCTATCTGTCTGCGTCTGTGTGTTTGTGTGTGTGTGCGAGGGTTGCGTTTATATAATTTTCATTTTTCATTTTATAAATGACAATTGCCAGAGCTTGAGAGTTGAGTGCTGGCTGCGCTGCAGGCAACTGTAATCACACCATATCTGTTGAAAGTTTATTATAATGTCCTTGCCAACGTTGAAATTTCCATGCAATATTATAAACGCAAAAGAGGAATTTCCACAATATGCTGGCCATGGTGCTGATTGCCCAAGATGTGTTCTTGCCAAAAATTGACTCAACTATGTTGAATTAAATTTCTAAGCCTTAAACAGCTCAGGCCTTTGGAATTTTTTTCATAAATTTTTCATAAAAAAATTAAAGAAAATTTTATTACTTTATCTATAGTTTCTTTACAATTGGTTGGGAAAATAATTCTATAATTATATAATTATTGCCTAAAATTAATGGTTAACAATGAAAATATAGTTTTAAAACATTTTTGAACTCAGAAAATTTTTTATTTAGAATTTAAGTCATATAGCATAGAGCAGACAAATGGATTCGTTTTCCAGTATAAATACAAATTTATCCATTTATAATTTATCCAGTAATTAGATTTACCAATATATTGGTTTTATTTTTAAAATTATTAATTTTATAAAGATTGTCTAAATTTTCAGGCTGAAATTTTTCAAAGAAAAGTTTTTTCGAAAAAGTTTTTAAAAAGAAACATTTTACATTTGTAAAAATATGATTTGTAGATTATAGTTAATTATAGCTTAGCCGATTCTTATGCGGAAAATAATTTTTGTTTGATTTGCAATCCATATTGATTTGGTAGCTTGGTTTTTTGAAATTTAAAAAATATAGTTATGTGATTTTTGTTACTTTCTATTTTAGACAATTGATTTGGGGTGCAATATTTTTGATGAATCCCAGTTTTAGAATTTTAGTTAGAGAAATATCATAACTATCGCATTTATAAATAATGATGCATTCCAAATATTTTCAACGTTTTCAATGCATATCAAATGGAAACTCCCAAAAAAATACCAACCAATGACAACTGGCAGTCGGATGAACTATGAAAAATCTGCGCAGTTGGCAGACAACTCAAAAAAAAGTTGAAAATAAAAGCTAAAAATGTAGACAAAAAATGTACGCAAAGTGGACAAAAGCGCCAACGCGTCCCGCTGGGCGCACTCTGCACAGACGACAACTGTCCATGTTGTCCAGCGGGAGTTGCGGGGTAGGGGAGGGGCCTGGACACCATGTCATGCAAATACAAATATGTACAAGTGCAGTTTCCATTTTTTGTTTATTGCTCTTTTTTACATTTTTTCTGTGCTGCTTGGTAATAAGCGCAAAACTTTGACAGTTTGTTATCCGCATTTGTTAGACATTTGTTTTGCCTTTTTTGTAATTGTTTTTTTTTTTGTGTTTTGTATCTTTCTCGCGCCTCCCTCGGCGCACACCTGTTTAAGTTGAAGAGTGACAGCGTCGCATTCGCGAACGCTTTCTAAACGGCTCACATGGGACGCTGGACGCTGTGCTTCCGGCCAAAATGATAAGTGGAGCCTAGAGATGGGCGCGTGTCACGAGTTTTCTTTCGTGATTTTACATTACATATGTATTTTTTAAAATAAAATGTATTTGGTAAAAAAATTTTGTATATACTCGTTCTCAAAACCATTTTTTTTTGGCTAAAATATTATAATTGCACATTTTTATTTTTAATTAATTTTGAATCCCACAATTAAAATTGAAACAAATTTTGAGTAGGTTAAGCTTTTTCTCAAAAATCACCGTCAAAATTGATCATTATTTATAGCTCGCGGATCTCCTAAATTTTAAAACATTTTTAAAGCTTGTCTTTTATTAGTTATTTAAAATACATTTTGTTTTGGACTTTTTCTTAAATCACTTAATTCCCCTTACTCATGTAGAACAATTTTTTTTTGGCAGGCTTCACCTTAGTTTTGATAGCCGTGTTATGTGAAAAGTTTAATCCACAAAAATTATTTAAATTCATTCGTGTCAAATTATGTATATTATATTTTCCGTAAAGTAATATGTTCGTGTCCTGTTAGATTAATTCACGAGCTCATCTCTGCTGAAGGCAACTGGCATGGCCACACAGTGCGCCGTTTTGGCCAAGAACGAATTAGAACGGGCAACAAATTTTCTCTTTTTTTAGTCTTTAAACATGTGCATGTAATTTGCGGTTTATTGTGCGGTGTTATCCATTTTTGTGTAATACTTTTCTCACCTTTTGCCAGTGAATTGTAGCTGAATGCGATTTTCAGCTACCTTTTTGTGGGGCGTTTACTGTAACCAAATGTTCCAAATATTGAAGTAATTTCTTTGTTGTTTTTTGTTAAACTGCAATTAAAGTTTTTAGGCATTTATTGAACGATATTTATTGGGATGCGAATGCAGGATGTATCGCATGTCTGCGGTTTTTACAAGGATGCAATTGCGTGAAATTATTCAAGGGAAAAAATTAAATATTGGGCGTTTTTGCCTCAATTAGTGGCATTTATGTTAAAGTGAGGGCATATTTGGAAATGAGTTGGGGTGGATAAACTAAGGTGTACCAATCGAAGTGAACAGCAATATAATAATATAATAATAAAATTGAAATAAAACAAATAATAATACGAAGATCATAAATTAAGAGACATTAAGTTTAAACAAAGAAATTAGATTGTGATAGTGGGCTAAGCTCAAGTTTTTGTTCATTTTATTATTCGTTATACCTTGTAACAATAAAACACCTTAAGTTTGGGGTATCTTAAAGTAATATAAAACTTGTAGAAGTTTTTATGTTTATTATACAATTGTTATTGTTTATTTTTTTTTTTATGAATGGAACTTTGTACTTAAGGAACTAGTTATAGATAACCATTATTATTAATCTTTATAGTATTATTATTATTATTATAAGTACTATTGTATTATTATTATCATTATTATTATTATTATTATTATTAGAGGAAATAATATAGAATTTTGTTTCGAAATTTGATAAGCGCTAGCCAATAAACTTAAGATTGGCGTCCAGGGTATCTCACATGTAAGCATTTTTTAAATACACATGACTTGTTTTAATATTTTGTTAAAATAAAAACCCGCTTTATGACAAAGTGTGCCGCTCAGTAAGTCGTAAAATCTAATCAATGAATTTATAATAACTGTCATAAAAGCGCCAAGTGTGGAAAACATTAAGAGCGTTAAGAAAAATAGGCAACAAAAAATAAAAGAAGAGGAAAAATATGCGCCTCGCTGATCGAAAGATACTTAAAACAGTTGGCGAGCAGCCGCATAAAACTATGAAATTTGTTTAATCTTAGTGGAAAAAATGACGGCCTGTTTAGAGCCGGAAAATGTGTGAAGAAAAGTATCAAATAACTCAAATACTTCAAGTATCGGCCGTAAAAAATCAGCCGCCGTCATAAACTGAATCAACATATTTTTTTCTGGTTTTTGTTTTTTCCATGTTGTGTAGTTTATTTTTTTTTATTTTTAAGTGGCATTCTTTGTATCAGCGACTGGCCGTTACAAATGAGCTGTTAAAATAAAAAAGACGGCATGAGTCCTTAGGCCAGCCAAATTAAAACGGCATTGTTGTGGCCCCAAAAAGAGTTTCCCCCTTGCCCTGTCCTGTCCCCCCGCTCAGTTGGCAACTCCCGCTGTGCGAACGTAGCGCCGGCAAACTGCAGGATTTGTTCGAACACAGAATTCTTTAAGCACCGCACATCAAATATCAAAAGAATTCAAACATAAGCGGGCCACAGAGTGAAGCTGAATACGGGCATGACGAACTATTAAATTCCCTAAAAAGATAAAATAATGATAATGCGTACATATGTCAATTTACGATATATGATTACGATATACTATTTGAAGATATTCAAGATAACTACTAAAATATTTTAATCTTAGAAACAGATTAAAAAAAATTTTACATACGGAATTAGTCTTCATTGAATTCCGTATTCAGTAAAAAAACTTTTTCAAATGGGTTCAATATAAATTTACAACTCAGCAAAGATTTTAGACTTATATCTTAAAAAAATTATTCAAAGCTTTAAATTGTTGTTAGGTATTAAAACAAAGTAAAAACTAAAAATAAAAAAATTATAAAAAGACTAAACTAACTACCAAATATATTAAAAACCTGTCAATATATAAATAAGCTTACTTTATTTTTTAATGTAAATACTTTATGATATATTGAGATCATTTACAGCCTTAATCAGTATTCGAACTGGTTTCGGCTCCAAAAAAAAATATTTTATACTCCTTATACTTAATTGTACCGAATGCTACCCTAAAACTAAGCAAATTCTTCAGATGAGCATATCACATATATAGCTTATTTAAGACGCCAATTAAGTCCCGAAATCGTAATACCCTACCTCAGTTAGGGCATCACAAGTAATAATCATGTTCAATGCGCGCCTCATTAGCATTTATAGGCGCCGAAATATTTATGATTTTGTGCGCTGTCAAAAAATGTCTTCAATTTAATTTCGAAAAGCGGAACCGTTAGACAAGCCAACTACCAGTTATATATATATATAAATCCAGCTCCCGCTTGTCTGGCCAATTAGCTAGAGCAAAGCATATGCGTCCTGAGTTTCGACTGCAATTGTTGCCCCGTCTACAACTTCGAGAGCTCCATGTAATTTCACGCTAATTGCAAGCCCCTCTGGTTAAAGGGTGTATGGGAAGGCCAAAGGTGGAGAGAGAGAGAGGGGGGGTCTATGAATGATGGCCGCTACGTGTCGTGGCTGATCAATATGCGTAATCGGTGTAATCAGCCATGCCCTGATTAAATGTGGGCTGACGCGTGTGTGTGCACAGGTATGCGTGAATTGAAACGGAGGGGGGTTATTGGGTGACGGGGGCCTCTGTTTATAACGGTGTTATGTCGTTAATGTGCAATTGGCATGTTGGCAACACAGCGCCATTATAAGCACACACACACATACACACAGAAGCAGCTGCCTCAAATTGAGTCTGTTAAATTGTTAATGAGGCAATTTCTTAAACCAGTCGACAAGATTTGTTATAAGCACAAGTATTCCAAAGGGGAAGGGGAAGGAGGCTACTTAGACTACAATATATTTTGGAAATTGCTTAATTTAAATTTACATAATAACGAATACTTTTCTAAATATAATTTTATTTATTTAATATTATTAAGATTTCTTACCTAATTGTTAATATATTAATTATTTGCGTCTGTCAAAAAAAGGAAATTAGCAAGAAAAATAAATAAAATTTAGAAAAATTTTAATTTCTCTACCATAATCAATAGTTTAATAAAATATATTTTAATATAATTTATAACGATTATAAACTGTCTATTGATTTTATTTTATTTTCGAGATTTTCTTGCAAAGAACTTATTATTAAAATAAAATAACTTGAGAAATTAAATTCTTCAACAATATTTTTGATAGACTATTTCAACCTGTTTCTCCGAAATAAACGTTGCGTTTTCCCAAGGAAATGTGACAATTTTTCTAAATCAACAACCTGCCACAAAAGTTTTGTGCACGACACCCTCACAGGCAGTCTCGAAAGTATATTCCCACCCACACTCGAAGCACACAAACATCGCAATTGATATCTCGTTGGACATATCAATTTACCACACTTACACACAAGCCATTAATTTTATGTCTATATGTGATTAATATATGTATGCATTCGCTCCCTGCTGTCCATTTCCCGTTATTATCAACCCTCAGATGCCAACCCCCGACACACTCCACATATGCGGATCGACTTGTGCCCAAAATCCCAGCGGAACCGGACGACAAATTTCAATGATTGCCATAACAAGTGCCAATTTTATGGCCACAATTTGCCGCAACAAAATCATCTAAAGCTAATCAGCCGCACAAGATTTTCCCCCGACTAGATTTTCCATATTTGTTTTCACTTCTATTCTTTCTAAATTCAGATTTTCTCATCGTTAAAGAAAAAGGTTTGCCCAAAAATAAACTTTTGCCAAATTTTCAGAAAACAAATTAATTCGCACTCAAGTGAGGTAGAAAACCAGTCAAACCCTTAGCTATATCAACCCCCCACACCCCAAAAAAAACAATACCGAAACTGAAAAGTTGAAAAAAGTTCAACCCTGTAGCTCATCAACTAAAATATATACAACAGGCTGAAAGTTTTTACATACCTAGATATGTTGTTCCTACCCTGGTATTGTCAGAAAATTAAACATAATTACATTTTAATCATCTTTATTGCTCTTTCACAAGTTTACTGTTATGTGCAAGTCGGTTTTGCATTATATACTACTGGCCACAACAATTAGGGGTTGGCCATGCGGTTGGGCTTTTTATGGAACGCGCTCTCAGTAACAAGAAGAACAAGCACAGACCGCAGACATATTTTTGGGCAAACGGTAGCAACCACAAAATTTCATAAAGTTTTCTCCTCTTTTTTTTTTGGTTTTTTTTTTTGCCCCCATTGCGCTTCATCAATTGCTAATGAGTGGAGCGTTTGTGGTTCGAGCTGGGTCTAAAGAGGCCAAAATGAGACTGAAACCAGCTGTTGTCATTTACTTACTCCAACTGGGGTCTCCATTGTCTGTTGAACTCGGTTGAACTGTTTGCCACTTGAGTCACATTTTGTTTAATTTGTAATTGATATCTGTTTCATGAGCTAAAATGTGTTATAAATTGGGGGAGCAAGGACTACATAAATTTTGGTACATAAATAAATATTTTTTAAAGGGGTTTTTTTTTGGTAAAGAAATTTGCATAAGTTAAAAGTTTCTTTTTAAGTTTTGTTTCTTAGTTGGAAATTAATTGAAATTAACTACTTAAAACTTAAAGGACAAGTGAGTGTCTTCATATATTTTGATATTTTACTCATTTTTCTAACACGATCTCTTCGCATTTTAAATTACATATTTATAATTTTAAATATATATTTTTGCCAGTTTTGGACCTGTTTGGTATAAAGCTCTTTTAGCCCATTTAATACCCTGTTTATCCGCCATTAAGTTGCCAGACTTTAGACATTCTTGTAGGACTAGATGAAATAAGCTTTCTACATGTTTCGATTAGAATATTGTACCAAGATCTTTGGATATTTTCCCATAGTTGGGTTGGTATATCGTTGCATCAGACACATAAAATTATATAAGTCACATTGAATTGATTAGATTAATTTTTTTTGTAATTTATAGTGAATCAATCAATCAATAACTACATTTTTAGCCGTTTTCTTTCACTTAAGTGCTCAAATATTGTTAAGAAAATGAATTCCTGACTTATATGAATTTAATAAAATTAAATTTCTTATGCTGACCATAAAACTTTGCATGCACTATAAAATAAAACGATAAATCGTAAATTTCAGCTCAACTAAATTGAATAGAACAAATACAAAATTCAAGAGAGAGAGAGAGATAGAGTGAGAGAGAAAGAGAAAGAGAGAGCTTGTCTTGCAACTACTCATGCTTATCTGTAGTCAGGAAAAAGGCACCTCAATGCAATTGCAAAAATTGAAATCAATTAAAATGACAACAGAAAGTGGCCATAAATACCGTTGTGCAGTGCCGCTGCTTTTTATGGCCGCTGCAGCAGCATCAGCATCAGCATTGGCAGCAGCAGCAGCAGCTGCCTTTTCGCTCACTCTGGCAAATCTAATGAAGATTTACTTTAGGCCATAACACACACGGCGCTTAAGTGGCAGCAACAGCAGTCGCCTCTTGGCCATTTATTTGGAATTTTACATTTTACAATTGGCCAACGAGTGGGCGACTCTGGGATGCGATGCGTGCTCGCAGCAGCAGCAGCAGCAACAACAGGCAATTATAAGCCTTGTCAAGCACCCACCACACCCCCGAAAAAACAACGAAGACTGCTCTTGTCGCGGGCCTCGGACTATAAGATACCCTGCAAACTGACCTTAGAAACATTTCAAAAACCATAACCAAAAAATATATGCGAAATTCGAAGTAAATTTTATGATTTCTATAAACTTTGTAGCACATAATTCATAGGCTGAATAATTCAAGGCTGAAATAATTGAAATGTATTTTTTCTTTCTTTAAATTGGAGAAATTCATAAATTCTTCAATAAATTAAGTTTCTCTAGTTTTTATAGTCGGAAAACCCCAACAATTTTTAATAGTAAAAAAAGTATAGTATACACGAACCTAATCAAATTTCAGAATATATCTGACCAAGAATATGTTTACTTTTTTTCATGTTACATAAACTATTATGCATACCCATTTCCTATGGGTTACAGGGTATAAAAAGCCCACCCCCGCTGTAATCGTCGTCGTCAGCCATTTCTAACGGTGGCAATAGCTTTGGCGACAGAGCCACAAGCGGCTGCTGTTTGGTTTTGTGGGGGTAGTGTGGGGAGAGGGGGGGGCGTGGCAGCATATGGCCGCCCAATGGCAACACATAAAGTTCGATTTGTTGTTGCTGCCGCTGCTGCTGCTGTTGGATTTATGTGCGCTATATGCGGTTATAAATTCCGAATACATGAATGGCTTGCCCAGATCTATGCGCCAAATTGCAGCAGCATCAGCATCAGCAGCAGCAGCAGCAGAGTTTTCCTTTTGCATTTGGCATTTCCTCGTGCCATTTCGTTTGCTCTACTAATATTTTTCAATTAGAACAACAACAACGACAACAACAACAAGCATGAAAGCGCCAGTTGAGGGGTCTCGACTAGAAAATACCCTAAATTCTCCATTAAACCCACAACCCAAAATTTGCAAATTCTACAACTGTTTTGTTTTAGCTTTCATAAAACTTTTTAAAATGATTAATTATTAATGTTATATATTTAAATATTTATGAGTATCAAATTTAATATCTCTACTTATCATAATCTACGAAAAAAGCTTACAAAAATCTGTGATTTATCGATCATTTCTATATAGCATATATTCATCCAAAACCATTCTACCCTATTTACCTATTTTCAATGGGTATAACAACGCATGTGAATGTGATTCTTCTAAATTGCTTCACTGCGCAATTATTTCAATTTTGAATGAGCAGCAACTGGAAACTATCGTTATAATCGAACCCCCCACCACCCACTCCCCCAAGTCTCCCTTTCTCTTGATGCATCCACCCACCCACTTGACTCGTATTGT
Organism: Drosophila micromelanica; assembly: GCA_004143825.1. NCBI lineage: Eukaryota > Metazoa > Arthropoda > Insecta > Diptera > Drosophilidae > Drosophila > Drosophila micromelanica. The sequence continues at coordinate 4,682 of SCDY01002017.1, read as the reverse complement.
CGTTATTTGAGTTTCTTGGCTCATAAATCAGTTTGTTGCCTTTTTAATCCGTTTTAATTGCTGTTCGTTGGTCAGACTATGAATGTCGCAGTCGCAAGGACTAGCGCAGGGGACCCCCTTTAACTCCGCCCATGGTTAGTGCCGTTACAGTTACAGCTGTTGTTATTGCTTTTGTTGTTGTTGTTGCCGAAGCGATTAAGAGCATATCGTCCATTATACGCATTCAACACACACACATCGTAGCTGGCTGTGTCTTCTGTAAGCCTTAACGGCCATTATAAACGTTGTATGCAGTCTGAAATGGATATAAATGTGTTCTTGTTGCAAAAAAAATTTAATACTTGAGCCTTACTTAGTTTAAGCTAAATACAGTCTTACAACGAAAAATGCTTTGTTTACATATTTTAGAACATTTACAAAAATCATGAAATTGCAAACACTCAATTAATAACATTTCAATTTAAAAATATTTTTAATCGCATTTCAAGACTAAGCTCTAAATATGCTGATAGGCTGGCAACACCCAGCTACGAGTTTGTATCGATAAACATCGATAAGTCAGTGGCTAATTGGTTGCCAAACCTGTCGTTGGCTTATGTGCAGCAAATTTGAGTTTTTGTTTATTTCTCATTAAAATTGCGATTAGCAAGTTGCGCTTAGTTCAAAAGTGTTGTGTTGTGATTAATTAATAAAGTCTATTTATTGTTGCAGTGTGTAAATTAAAAAAAAAAATGTGCAATTTAAAGTTTAGTTATAAGCGTATGTGCTTCGTTAAGTTGTTGGCGTTGTTGTGTGTTAGAGTGAGACGAGCAGTTGTTGTCGCGACAGGCGCCATGCGTGAAGAGTTTTTGAGTGAAACAAAACAAATTATGATTAATTCTCATTGCACTTTTCTGAATAATTCCATACAACTCTAATTCATTCTCCGCCTCTCTTACACCAAAAATCATTGAACAATTTTAATTGTTAGCAAATGTTGGCAAGATAAAATTATTATTATCTTACATTGCATTCCTTTTCCCTTTGTACGCACTGAGCTCTCTGGACAGACACACATACACACGTACATACATAAATACACCCACTTAAGAGCGCCGTCTTGCCGTTAAATTTTTTTTGTTGTTTTTCTTTGTTAGAGGCCGAGCGACGACATGTTGAAATTCGCGCGCCAATTTAACACTTGTCATTTGGTTCTCGTTTTGTGTGTTCGCTTTTGCTCATCTTTCTTGCCTGGGAGACGACGACGACGTCGACGCGCAGACGTATCATTTTCATTATAAATATAGCCACAGATCCCCGAGGCTCTCGCACTGGGGCATAAGCCACGAATTTATGACATTTTGATTTGCGTGAAATTTGCTTTTGGCACGCATGCGTCGCCCCGCTCTCTCTCTCGCTCTCTATCTCTCTCTCTCTCTTTCTGTGCATTGCCCATTGTGTCACGTGCTGCTTTGGCTGCTGCTGCTGCGGCTGCTGTCGTCGTTATCCTTTTCGTTCTGTGTCACATTAAATGCGCTTAAAGCGCTAAACAAACGCGTCCAAGACAGCGCTGAGGCAAAGCCAGCTGGGCGCGGAATTCCGCTTGCGGAATTGGTCCGTACAGTGAACGCTTCCTAGAGCGAATGCAGGGGTTTTCTGCGGTAAGATCGGTAAATAAGTGAACAAAAATAAAAACCATTCAATAGGCTTAGGGTTGAAAAAAAGTATAATTTTTATTTATTTTATATCTATTTTTTTTAAATATTTGAATTTTTATTTTATTTATTTATACTCAAAAAATTGACTGGGTTTGTGTAAAAAATATGAATTTTTAAGCTTGTGTTGTTATAAACAAGTTTTATCTAGCTTAAAATATTAAAATATTAGTAGTTGGTAGAACTTTCACTGTACTTGACAGTTAAGGCAACTGGCAACTGGAGGCCCACCTATGCGTGTGCTGTGCACATTTAGCGTCATCGTTGGCGGTGCCCTGGTGGTGCTGCCTCCTGGTGGTGCTGGTGGTGGTGGCTCCGTTTGCCAATTAATGCGAAATATGCGCGCATGCGCTCAACGCCATGTAGAAGTCCAAGACGTCCCATGTCCAGGCCACAAGGCAGACAAAGCGTCGCACACACACACATACACACACACATATATATATATATATATATACTGAAAGAGTTGCCAGCTTTTGGACTGAGGTGCAACACAATTTTTGACATTTTTATGAGCATGCAGCGCATATATCAAGTTGGGCGACGGCAACTTGGGCTTTGTTTTGTTTGTTCACTTTTTAAAAATTTTATTTTGTTGTTGCTTGAAATGGAATTCCGCACATAAAGTGCGACGGCGCCCACGTAGGCCAAACCCGTTGATGCCCAGAGGCGCCTGTTTCGCGCCTGCGCATCGCCTGGCAATGGAAATGGCCAAAGACGCTGGCAATGGCAATGGCGATGGCGATGGCGTCGTCTGCCTGCCAAGGGGACATATATCGTGCGAATATTATTTATATACGTTCCATAAGCGCAGCACATATGAAACGCAAATATTTATCACGCGTATTTGTTGTTGTTGTTAATACCCTGTGTGCCCTTAAAGACTTTAAAGGGGAAGGCGGGGCGAATGTCGAAGGGCAAAATTGTTTGATATAAGAACATTCTTGACAATAAATAATAGTAATATAATGAAGATATTATTTTTGTTTACAATTTAAAAGTCACGAATTGCATTTTGTATTTTTATATTTTTGTACATTATTGTGTACACTATATATAGAGATAAATAACTTAACTGGAAAAATAAAAAGCCACACAAAAAAATTGTATATATACTATTTATTATAGGAAATAGGCCACGTTATTAGATTGCCATGCGTGGTATTTCCTAGTCGTGCCTTCTTGCACGTTTTTATCTACGAATGCGCCAGAGTAACTGACTTATTGACCAAGTTGGCCAAAACATGACCTGGTAGATGGCACCACAACCAGCACACACACACACACACACACACACAGCTAACCAGGCAGCACAAATTGAACTGTAGGTGGTGACCGCTGCTGGGCTCTTGTCATCTCCCGTTGTTATTTGGCTCATAAATTTGTACAGCAATGATTTTTACGTTGTTTTCGTGTGTTTTTATTTTTTTTTCTGTTGTGCGGTTTGATTTGTTCGAACACCCAGCAAAAAAATATTTTCCGCACTGAATTATTGTAGCTGCTGCAGCGATTTATGGCCGTGAATTTGGTTTGGCGCTGGCCAGAGAACCACAGCGAATGCTCCTCATTTGAAGCAGCTACCAAAAAAAGCAGAGAAGCCAATAAAATGACTCCAAATCGATTGGTTGTTGGCAATTTATTTGCTCTGTTGGTTATGGTCATGTCAAAATATGTGTGATATGTAAAATAATGAGTTTGTTGTGGTCGCATTTATGCATTTATTTATTATTACATTTTATTATTATGCATTTTTTTGTGATTGGATTGGAATGAATTTGATTGTAGTTTCTTACTTTTGTTAAGGGGATGAGATTATAAAATGTATAATATACACATTTACTTCAGATTTTATTGTAATAAATATTTATATACTTCAGAGAAAAAAAATATCAATTTAAACTGTTCAGAAAATTTTTTCTATTTCATTATTTGTTAAATATGTATTTTATCTTTATATTTATCTCCGAGTTGGCTTGAGCAATCTTACTTGTTTTTTTAATACTTTCGTTCTATATATTTATAATATTTACCTAATACCAGGAAACAGTTAGCTGCAACACGCCAGTGTGATTTTATTTTTGAATTTTAAAAATTTCTTAAACATTCAATTATGTATTTTTTGCGCGACGACTATTGTCAGGTTATATACGGATTATTAGTGCCACACACGCACACACTGAGATTAAAGAAAGATACAATTTCCAAAAATTTTTTACCTTTTTTTATATATATATAAATTAGCTGAAAGGTGCCTACATGTCTGCCATAAAAACAAAAGCCATCAGCATTGACCCAGTGGCCGCCGTCGTCGTCGTCTCGGCTTCAGACATATTGAAAATTAAAGCGAGCGCACGTTTAGCCTGCGGCTCGGAGCGGCAGCAGACGCTGTCGAGAGTGAAGCCTTTGGAGTCATAACTCCAACGAAAAACACTTTACAGATCATTGATCATCATCAGATGTAGACGCAGAGCGAACGAGCGAGAGCTGCAGAAATTGTGATTATGATTCATAAGCGTCGACGAGATTCTTTTTGGGTTTCTGTTTAAGGTTTTGTTTTTAAGGTTCGTAAATTACCGGAATTACTCGAATGTTGTTCGTTCTCTTTTTTATACCCTGTAACCATTGGAAATGGGTGAAGAAAGTTTTCCAGAAATTTTTGCAACAGGCTGAAGGAGATATTTTCGACCCCGATTAAATATATTTATAAATAGCGATAAGAGTTAGATATCTAAAAGAAACAAACTAACAAAAATATTGACTTAACACAATTTTTTAACTTGTTTGAAAGCTTGTGAAAAGAATGAAAGATTGAAAATGAAAACGGTGTGTTGCAGAAGCTAAAAATGAAGTGCAGGGTATTTTCCATTTGAGCATGGCCAACTAGAGCACTATATTTTTATACCCTGAACCCATTGAAAATGGGTGAAACAGGGTATTATGGTTTTGTTGAAATGTATGTAACAGGTAGAAGGAGGCATCTCCGACCCC
>SCDY01002016.1:0-18916 GCA_004143825.1 Drosophila micromelanica | reverse complement strand
AAGTAAGAACGTTGCAGTCGGGCGTTACCGACTGCGTTATACTCGTTCACATTCTTAATTATTATTATTATTTTAAAAAATTTTGGTATTTGAGAGTGGTGGTGGAGGTGTGGGTGGAGGTGTGGGTGGTGGTGGGGGTGTGAGTGGGGATGGGGGCTTGTCGCCGAAATTTTGTACCGATCTTTAAAGGCGGTGGCCAGTTATCTACCCTCTATATTTGGTAACTCTAGCTTAAAAACTGTGGCAGATACTGGCATTTGCGGCGGGACGGGGGCGCTGGGGGCGTTCTAGTGGGTGTAGCCGGGGTACCAAGGTTTCATTTTTTAGGGGAGGTCATCAGCTATGTACATACTAAATTTGGTGGTTCTATCTTAAAAATTGTGGAAAATATACACGTGTAATCGATTAGAGCTGCCAGATATATCGGTTTTTGCGAATACGGGGGCGGGAGTGGGCGTGGCCGAAAAATTTTTTGTGTTGTTTGGGGGAGCATTATAGTGGGCGTGGACGGGATATCAAGGTCTCAATCTTTAGGAGAGGTCACCAGCTATCTACCTGCCAAATTTGGTGGCTCTATCTTAAAAATTGAGCGATATATACACGTTTTATCGATTTGTGCGTCAAATATAACGGTTTACGGGGGCAAGAGTGGGCGTGGCCAAAAAATTTTTTCTTTGATGTTTGGGGGAGTAATATAAATCCCTAATTTTGTGACCCTAGCTCAAAGACTGTGGGAGAAATAAGCATTTCCAATTTTTTTGGGCGGAGGCGCTAGGGGGCGTTCTAGTGGGCGTGGTCACCAGCTATATACATTTCAAATTTGGTGGCTCTATCTTTAAAATTGTCGGAAATATTCAATTTTTATCGATTTGCGATTTGAGGTGTATCGACATGTTATCCTATTGCCAGCCTCCCAGTGGGCGTGGCACAAAAATCTTAACACTTTGTCTGAAGAAGATAACTACAAGTATATATCAAAAAGATTCAATACTCTATCTTCAATATCGCCGAGAAAAGTTGCGTTCATCCGGACGGTCAGACGGACAGCATGACGGACATTGCACAAACCCAATATACTCTTTTCACTTCGTGAACGAGTATAAAAACAGCCAAAAGAACAAAACCCCAATAACGAGTAAAAATAAAAAAATACAAAATATAAAATCAACAAGAACAACAACAGCAACAGCAGCAAAAAAACCCAAACCACAACAACACTAGCAGCAATAAGCCTCAGCGTCAGACAGCCTCGATTCAGCCGCTGCATCGTAACAAAACATTAAGAAATATGAAACTCATGTAACTGAATTGTTTAAGTGTTACCACTCCTTGTCTAAATAACAGTGCAAATAAATACACGGCTGATCAGGTGGCAATGAACTTTAAGTTCTGTTTCGAGTAACTAAAATTGTATTATTTTTTTTTTGTTTTTCGTCAAAAGAACGTTGACTTTATTTGACAATCTCTATGTGGAGAGGCACACTGTGGAGGCACATGATAGTGAAGAAGACATTATTGCCGCTTTTATAGAACGTTAGAATAGTGTTGATAATACAGTACACAAAGAAAATACAATACGGTCAGAAAAAATTGAAGACAAAATGGCAATCACAGCAAAATTAGTTGAAGTTATGAAGCAAGCGCTTCAATGTCAGGCCTCAGATATGGAGAAACGTTTTGAAGAGAAACTGGCAGAAGAAAAATTAAAAGGTGTAAAGTGCCTTGTGTAGGAAATAGCGAGGCGATTCGCTACGAGAAAGTAAAGATAGTTCCGGGAATTGATTGTGATGTGCCCCTTGATATGGTGAAATCTTTGCCTGAATTCGACGGCAAGCAAAACGAATATGTCGCTTGGCGTGAAGGAGTGACAGCTGCATATGAAGTATTTGAACCTTTTATTGGCAGTACAAAACATTTCCTTGCTGTAGGAATTATTTGAAATAAAATTAAATGCGCAGCAAGTTCTACGCTGACGTCATACAACAAGACCCTCAGCTTTCAAGCTATCATAGCTAGACTCGATTTTGTCTATGCCACCAAATCACCAATACGTGTCCTCTTACAAAAGCTTGGCACCTTGCGACAGAGTGAGCTGTCATTATTAGACTAGATGAGGTCGAGAAGACACTGACTCCTCTCACCAACAAAACAATTATGACGCATGCTGCCGAAGAGGCTGCCATTTTAAATGAACAATTTAGGGATGATTCACTTCATTGATTCGTTTCTGGTCTTAAGAAGTCCCCCAAGTCAGCAGATTTCCCAGCCAAACCGGTGGATTTACCATCCGTTTTGGACATTGCATTGGAAGCAGAGGGTAGCAATGACTATGCGCAGTTTGCCGCAAGTTTGCCAAGACCACTGAGGAGAGAAAGAACAAAAGATTGTCAGATCAACGCCCACGCTATCACCAGGTCGAACAAGGCTTCCACAATTGCAGAGAAATCAAAATCAGAGTCAGAAACCAAATTCAAATAATAGGAATAAAGCAGGGCCATCTATTTTTCAACCGAGCGTTTAAAAACAGCGTCTTTAAAGTAGAGAATAAACAAGCTCGAGCACCTGAACCAATGGAAGTCGATCCTTCTTACTCACGTCTCAGACAACCAACACAGGGCCCAAATCTCAACACAGAGCCGTCAAAGAATTAATCATATAGCACAAGCGGAGTCGGCTGATGATAATGATTATTAGCCCGTAGAAGAAGAAGCTGCCATGGCATTCGAAGACGACGTATCCCTTGACGAATCGTGCAATTTTGTAGGAGTAGGTCCTACATCCCGTATATAGAGCGTTATGTATCGGGAAGGTTAGTTAGATTACTAATTGACACAGGAGCGTCTAAAAATTATATCAAGCCATTGTCCGAGCTAAAATACATTGTACTCGTACAAAAGCCTTTTCAGGTAAAATCCATTAATCTACGAAAATAAAAAAATGTCCGATTAACATTTTCGATGTAAAATCTTATTTCTTCATCTTGCCTACATTAAATGATTTTGACGGGATCATAGGCCTTGATTTCAAAAACAATAATATCACATTTAATGGAGGCAAAGAGTCACTTATATTTGAAAAATGTTACAAAGTAAATGTTATTCAAGTTAATGACGATGATGTACCACACCCTATAATATCAATACTGTGGCTACCATCCGAACAGATGATCTATTTGGAAGTTCAGCAACTTCCCGAAAACGGCATTATTCGACCGTCCGTTATTCGACCGTCCGTACAACAACCCTATTTGGGCTGCGGATAAGAAAGGTGTCGACGAGCTCGGTCACAAGAAGAAGAGAATGGTTATTGATTTCCGAAAGTTGAATCAAAAAACCGTGAGCGAGAAATACCCCATACCGTCGATTTCAACAATACTATCAAACCTGGGTAAAGCTCAAATTTTTTACTACATTAGACCTGAAGTCGGGATTCCATCAAATAGAGTTCGCCGAAAGAGACAGAGAAAAGACCGCTTTTTCTGTAAACAACGGGAAGTATGAATTCTGTCGGCTTCCTTTTGGTTTAAAAAACGCCCCAAGAATATTTCAGAGGCCAATAGATTATGTTCTAAGGGAACAAATCTCTCAGGAGAAATCCAAGTTTTTTTTAAGAAATCTGTGGAATACCTGGGATTTGTTGTTACTAGAGGCGGAATACAAACTTCCCCTGATAAAGTACAAGCGCTCCAAAATTTTAAGCCACCCTCGAATTTGTTTGACCTTAGGTCATACCTATGACTATCCGGCTACTATTGGTGTTTCATAAAAGACTACGCCGCTATAGCTAAGCCAAAAACAGAAATATTAAAAGGTGACAATGGAAAGGTTAGTGCCCATCAATTAACGAAAGTACAAATTAACTTAACAGCTAAAGAGCTGGAAACCTTTGACAGGCTAAAAAATATCTTAATGTCCGAAGAAGTGATGTTAAGATGCCCTGATTGTAAAAAATTCTTCGACCTAACAACTGATGCTTCAGGACATGGTCTAGGAGCTGTGTTGTCACAGGAAGGTCGCCCGATAACAATGATTTCAAGAACATTGCGGGATAAAGAGGCAGATCCATATGAGCGAGAGTTGTTGGCAATCGTCTGGGCTCTCAAAAGTCTCCGGAATTACCTGTACTCAAAGAAGAACTCAACATTTTCACCGACCATCACCTTTTCAGTATCGGATCGTAACCCAAATGCTAAAATAAAACGCTGGAAAGCTTTTATTGACGAGCTTAATCCGAATATGATTTTTAAACCTGGCAAGAAAAATTATGGGGCCGACGCACTGTCACGTCAACAAATAAATAACTTAAATTCCGACTCCCAATGTCCGTACATTGCTACAATTCACAGCGAAGAAGCCCTGAGATTGAGACCAAGGACAAGCCGGTTAACTGCTTTAGGAATCAAATAATAATCGAGGAAGCTGATTTCTCCTCTGTTAGAACGTTTCTGCTCTTTCAAAACAAAGCAAGACACGTTATACAAGTCTCGGATCGCAACTCACTCTTACAGCCATTACAGGATGTAGTGAACGCAGTTTATTGTGAACTGCCAGTTCTCGCATTCATTCAACACAACCTGATTGAACTTTTTCCGTCAACTACATTCAGATATTCCAAATATCTCGTTGTGGATATTACGGACAAAACAGAACAAAGGGAAATATTGACAACCGAACATAACAGAGTTCACCGAGCAGCGCCAGAAAACACCGAACAAATACTGCGCGACTATTTCTTTCCTAATATAAACTAACTAGCAACAGAAATCTATGCCAATTGTAGTGTTTGTTCTATGACTAAGTGCGACCGACATCCAAAAAAACAGATGTTAGGTGAAACAGATGTTAATCGATACTGTTAAATTTTGACATACAAATTGCTTACGCACCCCCTTCACACAGCATTTCAAATGGGCAGGTTGAGAGGTTTCACAACACATTAGCGGTAAACAGATCAGCGAAACTGTCGATCTCATTACACTCTCAACAATTGAATACATCAGAACGATTCACTCAGTTACAAATAAAAAACCAATCGAAATTATTCACTCTAGCAATATAGAAACAGGATAACAGGTCAGAGATAGAATCAAAAAGGCTCAGAATAAGAAATTAGAACAAGAAAACAGGAAAAGGGAAAACAAAGAATATCAGGTGGGAGAAAGAGTATGGGTTAAGTCGAACAAACGCCTGGGTAATAAGTTGACCCTGCTATACGCAGAGGGCATAGTGGAAGCAGACCTAGGATCGACAGTTCTTATTAAAGGGAGGGTGGTCCACAAGGACAATCTTAGGAAATAAGAAATTAGACAACAATAAAATTTTAAAATGTTCCCTTTTTTAGTTTATCATCGTTGCTAATGACAATCCGGTCGACTCTCGCGACCCCTACAGTAAAATTGACGAACTTCACTTTCCTAAATTACATTCCAATATCGGACGGTGATGTTACTATCTGGGACGAATACGGTTACCTGGGACACAACGACGAACGTGACATCATACGAGACATACGTGGATGAGACCAGGAAAAGTTTGGACTTGTTTAAGCACGACCATGAAAAAAGGGTATTAATAACCGACCTCACAAACATTGAAACTTTGATAGAAACATTAAAAATAAACCATAGGCATTCTCGTAGTATAAATATGCTAATAACAGCCCTTAAAGTAATAGCAGGCACTCCCGACTTTGACGATTGGGAGCAGTTAAAATGTAGGCAAATCCAATTGATAGATTCCGAAAATAGACAGATAGAAATACATACAAAAATTCAAAGAAGGCTTAACGAACTGACTAGGACTTTAAATACAATACACAAGACAGACGGAGTTGACACGAATCATATTTACGAGACTATTTTGGCGAAAAAAAGAATAATCATTACCGAAGGTAAACCTAATCAGCCCTGTAATGTTAGACGAGGTCGACATAAAGGAGATGACATTTAAGCATTTCACAAATGTCTGTATAGCCGATGTTTTAAGTGTAGATTGTATTAAGGCCTTCCAAAGTAAAAATATGTTATGCTTCCTAATAAAATATCCAACACCAATTTAAACTGTAAAAAAATTACTATTTTCCCTATAATTCAAAATAATAAAATTCTAGATTTCGGTGACACAAACATAGTGACTGACTGCGGTACGAAACCATTCGCCGTCAATGGATGTGATGCGGTGGTCGGCTAAAAAATTCAAATTCAAGCTGCGCACAACAACTAATAGGTTGAGCCATCGCACAATGCAGCACTCGCCCCGGCCACCTAGACAAGCTAACCGTGGTGGACGACGGCGTGATTATCATCAACAACGCTGCTGTAAACATCTTCGACCACTCTGACTTTCACCAGTCAGTAGCCGGCACGTACCTACTGACCTTTGATGACAGGATTTGGATAGACGATGTTCTATTCACTAACAACTACGGTGTCCTAAGAAGGAAGCCGGTAGTACAGGCGATAGCTCAGACAATCATTACTGAACACCGAGAACATCTCAGCCTGCCCTACCTACATGAACTAAGTCTGGCAAATCTTCAACACATCAGCCAGCATCCAGACTCTTGTCAAATCCAGCTATAAGAAGCAGCATCACCTTAGCCCTCGTTGTCATTTGCCTGGTTGTTGCCCGACAACGAAGAAAGCACCAGAAGCGATCCAAATTAGTGGCGAATCTACAAGCAGGCATGAGTCAGCATTCTGTTATCGTCGCTGCTAGGCATCCACGGTTTTATGTTGGTCTAAGAAATCTTTGTAAGTTATTTTATTAAGAACCCACCCTGGAATCGGTTCATGAAATAAAGGAATAAATTCTTTAAGCAAGGAAATACTAACATTCTTCTTATTGTTAATTTATATGTTTTTACAACGGTATATGTCCTGTTTTTTATACTCGTTCACGAAGTGAAACTAGTATATTGGGTTTGTGCAATGTCCGTCATGCTGTCCGCCTGTCCGTCCGGATGAACGCAACTTTTTTAGGCGCTGAAGATAGAGACTTAAAACTTTTTGATATATACTTGAGGTTATCTTCTTCAGACAAAGTGTTAAGATTTTTGTGCCACGCCCACTGGGAGGCTGGCAATACGATAACATGTGGATACACCTGAAATCGCAAATAGATAAAAAGTGAATATTTCCCACAATTTTAAAGATAGAGCCACCAAATTTAGTATGTAGATTGCTGGTGACCTCCCCCAAAAATTGCACTAGAACCACCAAATTTGGTACGTAGATAGCTGATGAGACCTCGATATCCCGGCTACGCCCACTAGCACGCAATGAGTAAATGCAAGCCGTGCTACCGTATCTCCATCAATTAAAGATTTCTTTAAATTTCTTGACGGCAGATGCGAAGAATTTTAGCTGTGCCAACGAGATACCATGGCAACAGTAATCGACAAACCAAAGAAGCTGACCCGTACTTTAGTCACTGTCCGAAATGTGGATCGACTGAACATTTATTATACGGCTGCTTGCAGTTTCTTGACCCATCTGTCGAGCAACGCCATGCATTGTCAAAGGAAAATACCTTTGTTTTAACTGCCTCAAGCCCGGCCATACTCTTGTCGAGTATTATTGGATACTGGATCAGAGCTATCCTTTCTATCTGAATGATGCATCAACGCTCTGACATCTGACATTTTATGCGTAAAAGCGGAAACCACACGAGTTATCAGAATATATCAAGGGTATCACATCACACACTAGATGTTACTGTACACATTCTAGACAAGATACCTTCAGCATTGGAAAGAGAAAATGTCAGTGAAGCCACGCTAGCACTATTTGACGACCTTCTGCTTGCAGATTTCAGATTTAATTCGAAGTCACCGGTCGACATTTTATTGGGTACAGATCAGGTTTGGGCTACGCTTACCGGCGAACAAAAACTGGACAGTTATAGCAATATAATCGCCACATTAACCATATTTGGATGGGTGATCAAATCAATAGCTATATCGGAACGACCAATTGTTACGTCCCTGATGTCTTTGGTGGACATTGACGCTGCGCTAAAAAGATTTTGGGAATTGGACGCACATCAATATCTATTACCTGATCCCGAGGGTACAAAGAATATGCCACGTCATCCAGTCATCGGCCATAAGCTGCGGGTTGTTTTCAATGTATTACATAAAGACCATAAAGGATATGCTCTGAACGAGGCTCTACAAGTAGGCTGAAGTATCCAGAGAAACCCTTTCGCTGTATGCTTACGCTTTTAAATTCATAAGTTTTTTTTTTCGGCAGATATAGTCAAAATGTTTCTTCACATATGGGTCGCAGAGAATCATCAAACTTATCAAAGGATTGTATGTCACACCCGTCTGAGATGCTAAAACACTACCAACTCCGCACAGATACATATGCGCGCCATTTCTAGCTGTTCGCGTCTTGGAACAACTTGCAACTGATTACAAAGAAGATTACCCACGCGCAGGAAGGATTCTGTTAGAGGATTTTTATGTTGAAGATGCTCTAACAGGGGCAAAGTCTGTAGAGGAGTTGATGCAACGCCCAATTGGAGCTTAGAAGGTGGGTGTCAAACAGTCAATGCATCGTAGATCAAGAAACACAGTCAGGGTTTGATGTTTTAAACAATGCGTAAGAGACCACAAGCAAAGTACTTGGAATTCATTGGCAACCAAGTGATGACACGCTAGCATACAAAGTAGCGTTGGACACACATGTAGATAGTACCAAATGACACGTGCTATCCGACGTATCCCGAATATTTGATACTCTGAGACTTTTAGCGCAAATAGGCACTCAATTTAAAATATTGTTTCAAGAATTTTGGCTTCACGAGTTATGTTGGAATTCGCAACTTCCACCTCAACTGACGGAGATATGGCAAAAATCGCAGCGATATTAGATCTGTGAAACATTTCAAGTTACCCAGACATATTAGCTATACCTCCAGCACCTTGGAGCTGCATGCGTTCTCAGACGCAGCTGTTGTTTACAGACGATTTATCCACTCTGACAGAACCATTGAGGTTACGCTACTGGCTTCAAAGACTCGCGTTGCTCCACTTAAGCAACAATCCCTGCCTCTCTTAGAGCTCTGCGGGGCACTGTTATCAAGTAGACTCGTTGCATCGATTAAGAGCGCTTTACAACACTTGGACATTAAAGTATACGCATGGTGTGATTCCACAATTGTCCTGGCCTGGCTGTCGCACGTTCCATCCAAGTTAAAAACATTTGTCGGTATCCGTACTGCCGAAATTCTAGAAACAATCCTGATAAATTCATGGCATCACGTAATCTTCAAAGAGAATCCAGCAGATTGCGCATCAAAGTGTATGTTGGCGTCGGATTTAGAGAACTTTGGACTCTGGTGGCACGTTCCATCGTGGCTACACGACAAAACTCTCACTATGGTAAATTTGGGCAATGAAAAAATCTCTAACCTCATTTCAGATGACCAAGTACAAAAAGGAAGTCAAGAAGTCCACGTTGGCAGCGCTGATAGAAATCAACTCTGCGAACTCCTCATTGACCGACCTAGTTGAACGTGTTTTATCCTGTCTAAAACTCATACGTAAACTCATATGTTTGTAATTGTTCGACAACGTTATTGGATCTTTGGTGCACGAAACCTTATTACTCACATATTTTTGCTTAAGGTTTTTCAGGCAGCGGCAACACACCAGTCAGCAGCTTATGGCGGACCTACCGGCAGTTCGAGTAAGACAAGCATTCCCTTTCGAAAATACGGGCTGTGACTACGCCGGTCCTATAACATTGAAGGTCTGCGAAGGGCGCAATCCGCGTATTTGCTTGTGTACTTCTGCAATTCACCTGGAATTGGCAACCGATCTCAGTACAGAGCATCGCAGCTCCATAACACCATAGTTTCGCATACTTTAGCGAATGAGGGAATAAAATGGAACATCATACCGCCGCATTCACCACACTAGGGTGGTAAATAGGAGTCAGCTGTGCGCTCTGTTAAACTGCATCTTTGCCGAGTAATTGGTAACTCTACGCCCACCTTTAAACAAATGCATACGCTATTGGCTCAAATAGAAGCGGTAGACAACTCGCGTCCTTTGTTCACAACATCGGACACGGATCTGGAGTATCTGTCGCCCGCACATTTATTTTTAGGTCGACCATATACCTTAGTTCCGGAAGGCGATATTGGTCCGGTGCCACAAAATTGTTTGGAATATTTGCGGCAAACTCAGGCTATCCTGCAAGGTTTCTTTAAACGATAGCATCAAGAATATTTGACTACGCTGCAGCATCGATCTAAATCGACTACAAAGTCTTTAAATCTGGTTCTTGGAGACACTGTGCTGGTCAAGGATTCATATACTCCACCAGCAGCATGGATTTTAGCACGAATTATCGAAACATATCCCGGTCCTGATGGATTAGTGCGAGCTGTTAAACTCAAGACAGCAACCGGGGATATGACTCATCCAATTACAAAGATTGCGGTTTTACTTAATTCTGAAACATTCTTTCAGGGCCGCTCGGGATGTTGAGAAATATTTTGATCACAATTTAATTTGAATCTAACGACACATTTAATAACTCTATCTTTAAGTTGGCAGCTCTTTCATTTCGCCGCATTTTTTTATTATAAGCGCATTATACTAACACATATACGTAATCTTACGCAAAATTGTGAAATTGATTAACAGCAGCGAATTTGTTTAACAGCTTCTCACTTCTCACATGTAAAAGTTATTTCTACTTTACCATCAGAGTTGCATGAATGTGCACATGGCAGTCCGTTAAATAAATATACAATCGCATATATTATTCAACACTAAGTGTTCCTTAAACAAAATGGTATCATTATTTTGCCGATTACTTAAGTTGATGAAAAGATATGTTGAAGTAAACTTTAAAAATTGAGGTGTGCCAATACTTTTTTTATTAACTGTAAGTGGACTTATTATGCGTGTAGCATCAGTATCAGGAGCGAAATGTATAATAACATTTATTGACGATTATACGCGATATATATGAATATATTTTGTGCAGAAAAAATCGGACGCGTTGACGACATTTAAAGACTTTATGACTAAAGCAGAAAAATAAACGGGATGTAAAGTAAAATATTTAAGAAGTGATAACATTTGCGAATATATAATGCAGAATTTGAAAGTTTATTACAGGATCGCGGAATAGCTCATCAGAGGACAGTAAGCTACACACCTCAGCAGAATTTTATATCTGATAGGACCAACCAAGCATTAGTTAAGATGAGATACATGTTATATAAGGCAAGTCTACCACAATACCTCTGAGCTGAGACTATAAATACTGCAACATACATGCGAAATAGAAGAATGGTAGAATAGAAGTCTACCACAAAACCTCTGGGCTGAGACTTTAAATACTGCAACATACATGCGAAATAGAACGCTCACTAAAAAGAAACGAAGCATGACTCTCTATAAATGTTTGATCGAAAGCCGAGCGTCGGACATTTAAAAACTTGTGGATGGGACAGTATAAGTTTAAATAAAAAACCACGTAAATCGAAGCTTTTACATTACAAATTTATATTCTTAGGATACTTACACCAAAATAAGGGTTACAGATTGTACGATATTAACAAAAAGAACTATATCCTATCCAGAGACGTAATTTTCTACGAAAAAATTTAACTTGGGTCGAGATTCCGGCGATAAAACGAATGTTGTGGAGGCGACCCAACAATATTTTTTCAATGTGGAGAATCAACCGGCAAACACAAATGATGAAAGCGCAGCAAATGATGAAGATATGAATGATATCGAGACTATGTTAAAAGTAATCGAGCCTTGGAAGACCAAGTAAAGTAAACCAATTGGAGGCTTACAATTCAGATCCATAAACTCTGCAAGAAAGAAATTTGGAAAAATTCAATATTATAGCATTGTATGTGGATTACATGTTTGTAGCTAGCTCAAAGTAGACAAGAATGGCGGCGATCATCAAGACTTTGAAAGAACAGGTTAAAGTGGTGAGTAGAGATCGAGCGAGATGACATAAGAGGGGACACAGTCATTTATCGGCATTGGTACACGCAAAACTTGTTGAAAGCTTGGCGCCTGAAGGACTATAAACCAGCGTTTACACCATTTTCCTTTGGCACCGTATTGCAGAGTAGATGATGTCTTGAAGTATCAGTCACTGATCTGTGAATTAAGCTATTTGGCCATGGTGTCGAGGCCATATATAGCGCACACTGTATCCAGGTTGTCCCTCACAAGGCGCAACAAAAGGTATAACTAAATTTGGTACTAAGTTTAAAAATGTTGTTTCTTGTACAGATGCTGACTGGGGATCAGAAACGTCCGATTGGAAATCCTACCGAGGGTACATAATCATGTTTGGTGGAACACCTGCGCAATGGGAGGCCAAGAAACAAAATGTGGTGGCGCTAAGCTGTATGGAAGCCGAATACATTGCCGTGTGTCAATGCACTTTCCGTAATGTTTTTTTTAAATTATGTTGAATTAGTAAGTACAATACAATCTGACTTTCAGGCAGCACTTGCGATAGTTAGAAACCCAATGGTACATAAACACGTCGACATACTATTCCCCTTAGTTCGAAGGCAAAGCGCTCTTCGCTGTATTAAAGTCACTAGACACGATAAGACTTCGATCTTGTTTATTCTTTCTATCGGGCTGTCTGATCCTCTGGTATTCTACTATAGATCCTCTCCCATTGCTCTATCACTGGCAAGCAGGTTTGTAGGACCATGTAATTGCTCGCAGTGTCGAACTAGTACGCCGGAGTGCTCAAATAAAACGCACGGCGTGACGAGTATATTTCAACTAACTTTGTTTCTTAAAATCCTAGGGTGTAGACTAGACCCCTTGCCGTGTTTCATGCAGCTTCCGTACCAACAGGTATGGTACGGTTGCTCAGCTGTGGGTGCTAAAAACTATTTCTATTTTTATATTATTTGTATTTTTAGCTTAGTTTGTTCATATACGAACATTCTGCCAAGGGCCGGCAAAAATGATGGCCTGTAATCTTTGGCTTACATTTATTTTTATACCCTGAACCCATTGAAAATGGGTAAAACAGGGTTGAATGGTTTTGTTGAAATGTATGTAACTGGCAGAAGAAAGCATTTCCGACCCCATAAAGTATATATATTATTGATCAGGACGACGAGCTGAGTTGATTTAGCCATGTCCGTCCGTCCGTTTGTCTGACCGTCTGTATGAAAGCAGCGATCTCGGAAACTACAAAAGCTAGAAAGCTGATCTTGGTCTCATTCAGTTTGTATATATCATACGCAATACAAGCTTATAATTTTTTTTTCGATAACATGATCCGTTTCATTAATATCGATAAAAATCGTAAACAACCTTTTGTATTCTTACAATAACTCGGATACGATAAGAGATAAAAGCAACAAATTTACTGAGTTATGTTTGTGTAAGCGTTACGCAGATTTTCTTTTTCGGATTTTGGATACGTCTCCTCAATCGCCCCCAATATCGATAAAACCAAAAAAAATGTTATATCGATCATACATTTCGTTTCTGTACTGGGGGCACGCGCACCGAGTAAAGTGAATGCATCGTGCATTTGCATGTGTGTGTGTGTGAATTTGTGTTTATGGAACCAGATCGCAGGGTTCAGGGAATCTCCTAGTCGGGCGGTCCCGACTGGAGCCTTTTTACTTGTTAAGATAGAGCCACCAAATTTAGCAGATAGATAGCTGGTGACCTCCCCTAAAGATTGAAACGCCCGCCATTTAAATAATAATAATAATTAAGAATGTGAACGAGTATAACGCAGTCGGTAACGCCCGACTGCAACGCTCTTACTTGTTTGTACTGATTTACTTCATTTATTTAACATGTCAAAGTATGACTCCATATCGTAGAATATAGCTGAGTCCCAATATGATGATATTATCTGTTTTTTTCCTAGAGGATCTAAATATATTGCCGAGGTGCTATTCATCTATTCTATCGACTATTTTATTTTGCTTCTTTTAACGGTGACGTGTTTGATACTTGGTAAAACTGCATCAGTATCATCATATTTTTGAAAGATTATTCATATTTTCTTCTTTTAACGGTGACGTGTTTGATACTTCTACTATTAACTTTCTGTATGTTTTTATTCTTCCGCATTAGCCTGCACGCCCATCAGTGGACAAACCTTGGTAATAGGTCTTGTGGTGAATCCATCTTGTAGTTTTATTTTAACTACTCTAACCTTTTGATCTTTCCCTTTGTGGTCTTCCTCGATTTTTCCCAAGGGCCACCTTGCTGGATGACAGTTTTCGTCTTTTTTTACAACTATTTGCCCTGTCTGTAGATCCGGTGCTTGCTTTTTCCATTTACATCTTTGTTGTAATGTGTATAACTGGTGTTTTTTCCATTTTCACCAGAATCCTTTCATCATTTTCTGAATTAGTTTCCATCTGTCTAAGTTGCCTTTTATTTTTATACTTATTCGCGAAGTGAAAGAGTATATTGGTTTTGTGCAATGTCCGTCTTGCTGTCCGTCCGTCCGCCTGTCCGTCTGTCCGCATGAACGCAAATATTTTCGCCGCTATAGAAGCTAGAGACTTGATTTTGGATATATGTATACTCGTGTGTACTCGCGTCAGATAAAGTGTTAAAGATTTTGGGCTGCGCACACTGGGGGCGTGGCAAACCGATAATACTTAAAATCGCAAATCGATCAAATCCACAATTTTAAAGCTACAGCCACCAAATTTGGTATATAGATAGCTGGTGACCTCCCCTACAAATGAGACCTTGATATCCCGGCTATGCCCACTATAACGCCCCCCAGCGCCCCCGCCGCCTAAAGTTGGTGTCAATACTTCGTTATCGTCGATGTCTTCTCCATATGTATACAATGGACGTGAATTCAACACTGCTTTGATTTGACATAACAATGTTGACATTTCTTAATTACTTAAATTACTGTCTCCTATCACTCTTTTTAAATGATATTTTACAGACTTAACTACGACTTTTTTATCAATTTTGATTGCAATAAATCGTAGTACATGTGTTACTATTCTGTATAATTTGTGTATACAAGAATACTTTTCAATTCAATTCTGTATACTACTGATTATATCTTCAAATATTACTGTATTTACTATTACATTTTCCTCTGTTATCTTGAGGCCACTCTTCTTCAGGTTGTATTAGCCATTTAGCAATTCTTGAGATCGCTCGGAAAAATACCTCTTGTGGCTACGTCTGCTGGATTATCTTCTGATTTTACGTGATTCCATTTTATATTTATAGTCTTTATATAGTCAGTTCTTTTACTGATAAATTTATCTTTATTTTTATTATAATATTCTTAATGCAAGCTAGCGTAATCGTAGAATCACTCCAAGCGTATAATTCTGTTGCGCATTGTTCCAATTTTGATATTGTCTTCCTAATTTTCTTTGGGTTTAATTACTTTTACTAGCTATATTTGTAATTGAGTTACCCACTTTTGCAAAAACTGCTGCTGCGTAGGCTTTCTCTGATGCATCTGCGAATCCATGCAGCTGGATTCCCAGCATCATTTTTGTTTAAATCCATCTTTGAATCCTAATTTCTTCTAGTAATGTTAAGTTTTTTTTATAAAGGTTCCATACTTTTGTATCTTCTACGCTGAGCTCTACATCTCAATCCTTCTCTGTTAGCCATAATTTCTGCTTAAACAGTTTTTCTATAATTGTAACTGGAGATAGCCAGCCTAATGGATAATCCATTTTTGGAATTATAGATAATACTTCTATTTTGTTTGACCCTTCAACATTTACTTTAAATTTAATCAATTTTATAATTAATTTATTTTCATCGATATTGTCTACTTTTTCTATTCTGGTTTATTCGAAATCCATTTCCTTAGATTGAACCCAGAGCCTGCTAACTCTCGAAATACTTCTTTAACTTATTCTTGACAATCTTCTATGGAATCTGCTCCTGACATAAGATCGTCCATGTAAAAATCATTTCTGATAGTTTCTCCAATTGCTTTATTTTTACAATACTTCGTTATCTCTACTCTAAATACAGATTTCGGGTGGATCGTGTCAGGGTGCACGAAATCCAAAGGTGAGAAGGCCATACTTGCAGCAATCATTGAGGAAAAAGACTTAGATAAAAAATGAAGATGTAGAAAAAATGAAAAAGAGCCAGAAATTTTAACTTTACGCAAACAACAAAAAGAGAGGAAGGCGGAAGATACGTAGTGACTAATCCATTCAAAAAAGAAAAAGAATTAGGAGAATCAAGCCCACAAGCAATGGCCCGGTTCCTAAACTTAGGAAAAAGGTAGCAACAGAACAGTCAGCTTAAAGAAAGCCATATAAAGTTTTTGAAAGAATACAAAGAATACAAAAAAAAAGTCGAGTCCAAGGAAAATGGGAGGTATTACTTACTGCATAAGGGTAATTTTTGACGCTTTAGCATGCATTCCAAATGGCAAAAATCTAAACGTTATTATGTGGATTGGAACAAGAGTTCAAAACGATATTTTCGACTTGGTATTAAAATGGCGTAAGTGGCCATTTGCAGTATCTGCAGACATAGAAAAAATGTATAGGCAAGATCAAGAATATTAAAATAGTCTATGGAGTGATGCCCCAAACCAAAAAAAAAAAACAAAGTTATAAACTGACGACAGTCACATACGGGTCCGCATCAGCCCCATACTTAGCAACAAGAGTGCTAGGCGATTTTAATAACTTCATTCTTTAAAATGTGAGTATACAAATTAAGGTGATGAGCTGGTCCAGCGATGATTGGGTAGTTGCAGTCTTCTTACGAAGATTACGATGGAGGGCTAGGAAATCTACTTAACATGCCATGGGTTCATGGTCGGCATGCCGACTCAGCATAAACATAACATAAGCAAAGCGATTGCGACATAAACAGTCGTCCGGCTGTTGCTCCCATTCGTTAACACTAACAAGGTTGCACCGGAAATTTGATGCATCAGCATTTTGGGCGCGCGGGTTACTCGAGAAGTCTAGCGAGGGCCGCTTGTTAACTTGCTTGTTAACTATTCCCCCCTCAAGATCGTTGCCGTCCTCGGTGATGTTTAATTAGCTGATCACCTTTTGTAGCTTGACTAAAGAGCTGCTCCGGATCCACCATTGATGTATTAGGCTGAGTCCACAGAATACAAGGCTGACTGCAACTCCAATCACGAACCAGAATTTGGGAGATCCGCCAGATGAAACATCGACTTTGAGCTCCTGTATAATTGCGCTCGTTCATCCGTTGCAGTAGCGGTAGGCTTAATATGTGATCCTGATGCTTAGCAGGGGCGGTGCTGCGATGCCTGGGGCTTTGCTTAAAGCTCTGTTACGATTCATACATTTAATGTTGTTTATTAAGGCTGAGTGCTCGAGTGTAACCAAGTGCGCTCCCTTCGTTGTTAACCTGGGCCCATCGACTACGGTGACACTAACAAACGTTCGTTGATGATAATTATTCCTTCATCCACTATGGTGACCGGTCCTAGGTGACTGGGCTGTGTGCGGCATATGGCTGAGCCGCCTAAGTGTATTCCACGTGCGCAGGTATCATGAGCTGCCAGTTTCCAGAACGTAACTTGTAACACACTCCGTCACAGCTAGTGTTCCATCGGCGCATCCCGCTACTATGTTGTCGTGTAGTTGCAGTACGGTGTTGTTGTGTGCGACAGGGAATACTAAGACCTTTTTACAAGTAATCTTAACTTTAGGATATTCAATTAATATATGAATGATACTATCGGACTGTACCATTTTTATGGTTTATACTTCCATTAGGCTAACTATTGGGACATTTGTGAGCTGTTTGATAAAGTCAAGTCATTATGATCGAAAATTGTGGGATTTATAATATTTGATTTGGCAAGCGTTATAGTGAGCATGAGATTTTGCCACGACCTTCAATGCTATCCCCAAGAATTCTAGACTTCTAGTATCACTAGTATCACTAGTGCGGACCACAAATTTTGAATATGGTCTATATCTACTTCTAACAATTTTCGCATATGCGAATTTTGTCTTCTATTATGCTTGTGAAATTAATCAGTCGAGTGTCTAATGTAACTGTGTTATTCCCATACCAAGACGTCACCGTCTAATACAGGAATATAGTTCACATGTGAGAAGTCGGTGGTACGTGCATTTGTTGCGGTGAGAAGTACGAGGATAATTCCGAAAAACCTGCAGGAACGATGAAGTCAGAATGTAGTATTTGTAGGATTGGCGTATTAGAAAAATTTTAAAGATACCTTAGGTTGTTCTTATATACCTTATGGACAGACGTTCCCAGGTCTGCTTGAACAATCCCTTCGGAACATAACGGGGACAACTTATTACCTATCCTTTTGTTGATTTTAGGAAACACCTTCTCCCCTACCTCGAACACTCTGTTTTGCCTATTTGGATTATGTCTGGTAAGTTGATCTTGCTGGGCTTTAGTTAGTTTGTCTTTAATTGTTTTCTGCAGTTCACTAGATGCTGCTTGTATTACATCTAGTGGCCTGTTACCTGTAACTGAATGTACGGACTTGTTGCATTCTATCATTGCTCGTATTATTGCTTGGACTGTTTCATTAATTATACCCTGAACCCATTGAAAATGGGTAAGACAGGGTATAATGGTTTTGTGCAAATGTATGTAACAGGCAGGAAGAGGCATCTGCGACCCCATAAAGTATATATATTCTTGATCAGGATCACTAGCCGAGTCAATTAAGCCATGTCCGTCCGTCTGTCTGCCTGTATGAACGCGTCGATTTCTGAGACTACAAAAGCTAGAAAGCTGATCTAGGATTCATTCGGTTCGTATATACCACACGCAGATCAAGTTTATTTTAAAAGATCGATAACTCTTTCCGTTTTATTATTATCGATATTTATCGCTTTTTTGACTCGGTTTTTTAAGCATAACTCCCAAACCATAAGAGCTAGAGCCA